>JAJOOR010035918.1:0-12886 GCA_036250505.1 Solanum acaule | reverse complement strand
GTTAGGATCTTCTGAATAAAAAATTAGAGATTTGTTAGATGTTAGATGCATAATGCAAGAGCCAAAACGATTGATACACAATAAAAGAAAAAAAAAGGTGGAAATCACAATGGAGAAGATGAGAAAACCTAATTTGAACTCTGAATCCGATTGAATAGTGATAGAATTCTTTTGAAATTCAAAATTATTTGAATTTGATAACTGAAATTGTAATGGGAGAGATTGAAGGCGAAAATTAGGGAATGGGAAAGGTCTGATTTGACTTCCAAATAATAAAGTATCCGGTTAAGTTGAATTGGGGGAAAATAAGGGATTTTTGTATTTTAATAAAAGAGTAGGGAAATATTGAGAATAGGTAAAGTAATGTTGTGTACTTAAGTAATTTGTCCTATAAAGAACTTTGAGCCCACTTTGATTATTATTTAATTTTTTTTATTGGTGTTCGATAGCAGTATTGGAGCCAGATTATATTCGAATTCATGTATTGCATGAGTCTTCTTTGAGGGTAGCGCCCTCTCAATATGATTTTTTTTTCTATTTTCAAAAATCCAAATTTGAAACTTCTGTTTAAAAATATAGAAATCTTATCCATCCCACCACCATTTATATTTGTAACTTAATCTTATTAGAGTCCAAATTGTACTAATCAGTTTTCTTCCAATCAATTACTAGGTACTAGCTATATAGGCATCCACTCCATAATAGGTGGTTGATTGACAAATAAAATATATTTTCTCCATTTCAATTTAAATATTTTATTTTTTCTTTTTGGTCTATCTAAGAAAATATCTTCTTTTTTTCAATTTTAATTTTCTAAACGACAAGTTTAATACCACAAAATTTAAAGTCTTCCTTTATTTTGAAATTTCATGTTCAATTAAACTAGGACATCTAAATTAAAATGAAAGGAATAATAAGTCTAAGACAAAAGAAAAAACATCTACTCAACTTAATTGATATAGACAAAAAACGTCTACTTAACTTAATTGATTTAGACAAATGACAAATATAATAGTGATGTTAATTATATACACTGACTATAAAATAATTATACATAGTAAGCTATCTAGAATTTGTAAAAAGAAACATGGACTAGAACTATATTTTTGTTGTAAAAAGAGAGGACCCCCACTTCCTAATAAATGCTTTGCCTTAGTATAAAAATTGAATAAATGCTTTCATATCACTTTGATGTATACTAGTATATATGAGTATGATTTTACCTGATTCCTTTAAAGCTTCTTGAAAGAAAATATCTTTAATAATTGCAAATTAATTTGCCTATAGTTTTGGAAGAGGTGGAGATATATAAATCATAAATTTTGGTTCATAGCCTTGTCATATCAAATAAAGCCATCTTATTTTCCAATTCTCATTTTTTTAGTGTGTGTTTGAGGGGTGGGGTGAGTGGGGTGGGTGGGGGTAAGACGGGTAATTTGTATTTTCCCTATAGATGTGTAAGACAATAGGGCGAAGCTAGTAGGGCTCAGGTATTCATCCAAATCTCTTTAAGCAGTAAATTACACCGTTTATTCCTGATTATATATAATAAATGTTGAACCTATTTAATTTGATTTCTTTGTCTATCTACTTCTTCATAGTTTACACTCAATGAAAATTCGGATTCGGCTGCTATATGAGAATAATGGTATTGGAATGAGTTGTCATTATATACTTGAGATGATTCTACACCAAAGAGAATCCCCTTCCAATTTGAGGGGGAAAATGTAAAACATAGTTTAGAATCTGGTTCCAAAAGAATAATATGTATGTGTATTGATGTTACATAAAAGGGGAAAGTTCATATTTTAGCAATCCTTTCATGCACCTTTCAATTTTATGAAATTTTGAATTCATTTGATGATAATATCCTAAAATTTCACCAATGAATCTTGAAACTTGGTGAGGAAATATATACGTGTTGTTAGGAGGGGTTCAACGAATTTGATGATTTAAAGCCATAATATTTTAAAAGGTTCTTAAATTTCATTTAAAACTTTATATGGAAATGAGACGCAAAAAGAAGTCAAATGCTTTTGATCTAGTGGTCAGAAGGCCATGCATTGCATGTCACGATGAAATCAAACTATTTGTAAAACAAAAAATATGGTATTTAAGTAAAAAAGGATAGAACTACGAATCTATTATCCACCAAGATTTTAATCTTGCAACACTTGTCCGGAGAATTTCTTAATAAAAAGATAAAAAGACGGATCAATCAAATATGACAACTAAGAATTAGTTAATTTAGAGAAACTAAATCGAATAGGAAAGTGAAATCGTTATAAATATGGAAAAAAAAAAATCTATACATAGAAGGAACCATTGAGAAGGTAAATATAAGAAAAGGTTTATCATTATTTATTCATTCAATCATTAAAATTTTAAAAAAATATATCAAATTTTGAAGTCCTTTATTAATAGTAATAATACACAAAAAGATATGTTATTATTATATTTTTGGGCCCTTAGGCAACAACTTTACTTTCTTACGTTAGAGCCGTTCCAGCATTTCATTTATTGATTCGATGTAAATATTAATTAATTTAAAATAATATAACCACTAAATATAAGTTATTCGTATTAACCACTAAATTGGAACTCTAACAATTGATGCAGTTTATTCGTATTATATACCCACCTAGTCTTATCAATCACTTATTCCAATTTCTATGGAAAGCTCAAAAACACCAAAAAATAAATAAATACATAATAGTATTAATATTATGTATATTAATACCAATTTCTATAGTACTATTTTTGAGGTGAAAGTCTTATCAAAAACAACTTTTTTATCTGTATGAATTATGAGGTAGAAGTAAAATCTATGTAAATTTTTTTCCTTTAAATTCTATTTTGAAATTATATCGGATATATTGTTGTTATTTTCGTAGTAATACAAAGTATTCACACTCCACTTTTCCAATATGTGGCCATATACTGAAAAATATGGGATCAAGTTATAAACGGTTTAAACTTAAAGATCATTTTTTATTCTTTAAGACATGATGGTTGATAATGTTTGCATATTATCTTAATATTCTTCAAGCCAAAAAGAGAGAAAACGACAAAAATAATTCTTTATATTTATCTATTTGTTTAAAATAATTTTTAAAATATATAGTTAAACCTTTTTAATTATTTATATTTATCAAAATTGAATACTTTTAATCTCCATTATATATATTTTAAAAAGATAACAGTTATTTTTGACAAATTTGATTTGTACAAAAAGTGTGAGCGATTTACACTGAATAAATCATCAAAATAAACTTCATCGAAGTCATTTTCCCTAGTTCGAATTTAAAGTCTCAACAACAAAAGGTGCTATCAATCTAGGGTTTGATGGAGGCATATATAACTATTGAATCAATGACTACTTTCATTTATCTAATGAGTGCATAGGAAGTATATGTTGGATTCTTTTTTTATCTGAAGAAAGGTTTCATTTGTTAGAATACGAATCGGGATAATTTCTTCCGTTTAAATGACTCATGTACTTTTCAGGAGTCTGTTTCATAAATATTAAGGTTTATTTTTTAAATATATATTAAAAAAATACTCAATTTTGAAAACATAATGGACTAGATCAAATGATCAAATGTATATTTTTAATGAGAATTATGTTATTTCAATACTCAAACACAAATGACTATTTTTAACATTTTTTTCTACATTATTACATAGTGATACATCTTGTTTCTCTAGAATGATATTCAACACAAAACAGTTATTTATCATCTAAAATATATATATATACTTATCCTTAAATATTGTTTAATCATCGTAATTATTTAACCAAACTAAATCAAATCTATGTGTCCTTAGTCAAAATAAATAAATAAAAAATACATGTTTTATGCTTCCATGATAGTAGATTATAATATTAACAGAATTAGTTGTACCTACCTTATATTATTTTCCCTAATTATATTATTACAACTTTGAAATTTTAAAATCCATGCCTTTTACGAATTATCATTTAAATATCGCAAACATAATATTATATTTTTTCTTCAAAGAAAAGGGAAAACACAAGAAGATTAGTTGTGGGCCTATTTGACCATGGGCCAATGAATACACACAAATATTTGATGGTAGCATATAGTTAGTATGTATACATAATCAGTGTTTGTAATATACAAATTGATTATACACCTATTATATAGTGATTATACTAAAAGATTTTTTTTAATAAATATTAAGTTGTTCTTTAAAACCATAAACACGTACGTCGGTTCTTGATTAACATCCTTTTGCCACTATTTTTCTTTTCAACAAAATTTAACCTCTGTCATTAGTTGTCTATGGAGTCTGGGATTCAGTATTGAATCAATCCAACATTTCGTTCGGTCACTTCAGCATTCATAAAAAAAAAATCTAATTCTATTGGGTTGATTTCGTCTCTTTGACTTTGTTTATATGCAGTAGCAGCTTGTTGTTGTCCTTTCAGGTCAGGAACTCTTGCAATAGGCAACTAACGCTACTTCGTCAACTTCTCATTCCTTCGTGAGTGTGACACTCTCCTCTACATCTTTTCCAATCTATAGTCAGGGGATTGCTGCTCATAACCACTACCTATCCATCTAGCCCATAATATTGAAGACTCAAGAAAAACATTGAATGAGGTAATTAATATTGAATAATCATAAGGAAGTCAAGTATAGTCCATGACATATTAGCTGATGCTTCTGTCTTTCCACGAATCAAAAAAATGTAACGATATCTAAGAGAACTAGAGACTTGTTATTAAAAAATACACATAAATATAAAGGTTTACTTTTTTTAAAAAAATGGCTCTCTTTGAATGTGTGGTGTATCAAAACAGGATCTTTACTCAATTAGTCAATTGAATTCATGGTTTACTTTTTATAGTTGATATACATGCATTATATACTAATTATACATAATTATACACATTATATATTCAACAATTTTTAGTTTATGCGATTGGTTCCGCTATTTAATTTCTAGTTTGCTTTATTTATTTGCTTATAATTTATAGTAATTCTCTCCTCAATGGAGTGATACTGTCAAAACTCTCCAATGAAGCAACTTTACTATAACACCATTTGGTAAGGCATTGAGGGAAAAAAAAAACTAAATGTTCTTTATTATCCTTTTAATTTCTTAATTTCAAAAACACTTCCTATGTATGATAATTATCCAAACTATAACTATATTTGGTAATTAGGCCTCAAACTATAGCTATTTCTGAAATTATCATTTGAAAGTTAGCTTTATTTACTGGACCTATTTTAGATAACAAAAAATTTAACAGCCCATATCAATTGTGCTGTAGGATGTAATCTGTTTTTATAAAAAAGGATTTATGTTATAGGAAAAAATTTCGCAAATAGCGCTATTTACGTACATATTGCGACAAGTAATGAAATTTTACTTAATTATGAAATATAACAGTATTTTGATTTCAAAACGTCGTG
Source organism: Solanum acaule (assembly GCA_036250505.1). NCBI lineage: Eukaryota > Viridiplantae > Streptophyta > Magnoliopsida > Solanales > Solanaceae > Solanum > Solanum acaule. The sequence continues at coordinate 7,442 of JAJOOR010035918.1, read as the reverse complement.
GAATATACTGTATTCATGTGTATAATAATAGTGAAACACATTATATTCGTTTATATAATTAGTGTATTCTCTTGTATACAATATCTTGTCTAATTGTATCTGCATGAGATAATAAGTGTATTCGAGCATATCTGCTATAAAACCCCAAACTATCACTATATTATGTAATTTTTTAAATTACCACTATAAAAGAATAATTAGAAGGCTGAGTTAGTTAAGCCACATAATTTTCCCTAAGTATACTTGTAAAAGTGATTTTGCACTAGCATAAGTTCAATATGTCATAGATGTTATATCATTTTATTAAGTTATCAAATAATACTTACCATATAATGTTGTTTAATTTGTGATTTATCATATGTTGATCTTAAAATGATCTTATCATACCATTTCTATTTTCTAATGGGCTTCTACCATGTGTAGGGTTTGACCAGTGGCGTAGCCAGAAATTTTATCAAGGGGGTCCAAACTTTGAATAGTAATTTTAAAAAAAAAATGATGATTTATAGAGATTCTATTTTTTAATAATATTGTGATATAATTTGGGTAAATTAGTCTCCTATTTATAGAGAAAGAAAACCTTATTCCAAAAGGAAAATGTATTAAAATTTAAGAAAATTTTATTCCACAAAGAAAAAGGTATTAAAATATAAAGAAAAGGTATTAAAATTTAAGAATTTTTTTTCAATTAAAATCTTATTCCAAAAGGAAAATGTATTAAAAAATTTAGGGAAAATTGTATATAATAGCAAACTATTAATTCAAATTAAATACTATAACCATAGTTTGATTTAATTGTACCCCATAGCAAACTGTTGCTTTTTCGCCTTTCTCCTGGTGAATCTTGCTCGACACTCTCGTTCTCGCTGGGCAGTCTCCCTAGCCTCTCTTGCTTTTATACAAACACAAATGTATAAAATGCGTTTGTGTTTGTATAAAGCGAGAGAAAATTGTATATACATATATTTTCGTTCCCCTCTCTCTCCTCTCCCATATCTCGCTCACCACTCTCACTCGCCTCTCTCATTTTATACAAACACAAATGTATACATTGCGTTTGTGTTTGTATAAAGCGATAGAAAATTATATATACAAATACAAATGCATATATTTTCGTCCTACACACTTATGATTATACAAATACGATCTTCCTCTGCCCTCTATTTCTCGCTTTATACAAGCACATATTATACAATTGATCTTTTGTATATGTATACCGAAACAAGTTATACAATTCCTTTCTTTTGTATATGTATAGCGAAATATACATATTTATATTTGCTATGGAGCACAATTATGCAAACTATAACTATAACATACAAATATGATTTTTATGTTTGTTATATGTGAAAGTTGCTCATAATATCTAAAATTTAAGGAAATAATTCAATTTTAATTGAAAAAAAATTCCTTATGGGAGGTGATTTCGAACTTGGGTCACTCAAGACAAGCATAACATTATTTACCACCAAGCTACTGAACATATATGTTAGACTTACGCATGTTTATTTAGTTACAAACTTCAAGAAGGCAAAATAATTACGGAAAAATGAGAACGCTCATGCAGGGAATAGAACTTGGGCAGAGAGTGGGCTTGCAATAGCTCTAGCCATCTCTACTACAAGTTACTTTGTTATCTTATGGTGTCCAAAATACTATATATACCAATATAAGTCAAAACTTTACGTGTATATATCGTATAATTTTTCAACGAAGGGTGTCCAATTAAGGTGACTCCGTCCCTGGGTTTGACTAGTTATAATAGGTTAAAATATAAATTACTTATTACTTTCTCTGTCTCATTTTATATGAAATAGTTTAATTTGTCAAGAAATTTTAAAAAAATAGTAACTTTTTATTATGAGCTAGAATCCTCACATTGTTATTGTTGTTGATGTGAAAGTATGATAATTACATGACTTCTAAGATTCCAATAATTGACATTAACATAGAAATTGTTCTTGGAAAAGAAACCACATCACATGCAAAATAAAAATACAAATAATCAATACATTCCTCAAATTAATGTACCAAATTAAAGAAACAAAAACAAAAAACTGAAAAGGAATTTCTGATATGTTCCTAAAAGTTGCTGCAAAAAAATAAATGTGCTGGGAACAACTTGTTCTGAATTGTAAACATCTTACATTTGAATTTGTAGAAAAATACCTAAGAACTTTCTTCAACAAAAGTCACCAATAATGGCCCTCTATTGGATTCTAGTAATTAATTTGTAATGTCAAGTTGTTGTATATGCAATATCTTGGTCTTTCAATTTTGTACTACACAATGTTTGTATTTTCATGTTTGGGTTTTTATGTAATGATCTGGTCAGTTATTTTTGGAAAGTTTCGTAAATTTATTGCTTTGTCCCTTCCGTTATAGACTCCGAGTCGTTTATGATTGAGTTTAAAACGTTGGTTTTGAATTATGAGTTAAAAGTTGAGAATTTGGTAATTTTGAGTTTTAAAGGCTAAGTTGTTAAGAAAGTGATTTTCAGCGTATTTTGGAGTTTCGAGTGTTAAAAATGGAATTCCGTTGATTCCATCAGTCCTGAAGTGTGAAATTTCACTCGAGAGAGTTTCCGTTTCGGATTACAATTTTTTTTGAGGATTTGAGGTCCTAAGTTGTGAAATTGTGGAAATTTAGTCTTTGGGTTGACTTTGGTCAACATTCGGGGTTTCGATGTTCAGATCGATATTTCGAGAGTTCCGTTGGATCCGGGGAATGATTTTAGCCTAGTTGAGGTCTTGGTTGATTTTTGAGAGGTACCGACTTGTTTTAGCCTTTTTAGGTGTGAGTTAGTTTCTTGTGGTTTTGCAGATGTGGGGTTAAAGAAACCTCAGTTTCGTACTTTAACGATTTCATTGAGTCCGAAACATCGAGTTTAATCTATTTGCATTTGTGGTTTGTGTGTACAGGGTTCCGAACGAATTTCGAGGATTCTTTCTATGTTTTGAGAGTTGGATGATTTGCTGATGTCTAAGTTTTGTTGCACCTCCACTTTTACGAGAGTTGGCTCGCTTCAGCGAGACTTCGTTCGCTTTTGTGAAGGGTCAACCCATGTTAACCTTCGCAATTGCGAAGCAGCCATCGCCAAGGCCCGCATTTTTAGTGCGGTTCGCTTATGCTTAAGCGATACTTGAGAGGGCTTTTGCTGCAAATTTTGGGGTTTAAGCCCAATTTCACCCTTTTTGAACTTGGGGAACCCTTTGTAGCGAATTTTAAAAAGATCATTTGGGTAAGTGTTCTTGATCCTAAACTTTCATTTTCCATTGATTAATTATATATAAGTTTTAACATCAAAATATGAGGTTTTGATTGGTGAATGATGAGGTTTTTCAAGAACCCACGTTCTTAACTGAAATGAAGTTTGTGAACTGATTTCAAGTCATATTTAGAAATGTTTTTTCCTTATGAGTTCTAAAGCCTTGAGTAATGTTTTCAAGTATTAAATTTCGGATTCAAACCTTATTTTTGGAATTGGGTATTGTGTTGATTGACTTACCTTTGAAGGGAATTGTTGTGGGTGTTGTTGTTTCCGAAAAGTGATTGTGAATACCTGATTGTTTATAGATTGTGTGGCTTTGGAAGTGATTCGGAAGGGAAAGACTCAACTATTGGAGTGAATGTTAATTGATTTAAGGTAAGTGTCTTCCTAAACCTTGTATTCTAGTTGAATTAGTATTCTTCCTTCATTGATTGTGTGTTGGGTGGGAGTAATGGGGATGAGGTGAAGGGTTTAAATTGTCCACTTGTTATATCTAAATGAATAAAAGGGGTTGAAATGAAGAAAAAAAGAAGAAGCTATGTGATGAACATCATGATGTGAATTGCCTTATTGTGACCCTTGTTGATTTATTGATGGAATGCTTGAAAGCATGACTGTAGATTTGAATTGTATGAATTGTTATCTCTTCCGTGTGGTGTGATATTGCTTGTGTGAATTGACTGTGAACACCGTGATGAGACATGTGATGATGCTATAAAGTTGATCGAAAATGGTTCCGGCTAGTGATGTGATATAAAGCCAATGGAAAATGGTTCCGGTAGTGATGTGATATAAAGCCGATGAAAAATGGTTCCGGCTAGTGATGTGATAAAAAGCCGATGGAAAATGGTTCCGGCTAGTGATATGATATAAAGCTGATGGGAAATGGTTCCGACTAGTGATATTGAGCCGATGGGAAATGGTTCTGGCAAGAGATTGATCATTGTGAGTTGTGTATTATAGAATTGCTAGGTTGGGCTGATTTCTGTGCAGGTTGTAGTTTGAGGAGGTTCGGTTGGAGTGTAAGGGGTATTCGATTTCTAGCTAGTTACTTTGTTTAGTAGGTTGCTTGCTGTGTATCGTGTTGTTAGTACTCAACCCTTGCTTCTACATTTGTGTAGGTTCCGAGCCCAGACCTATGTGATCTTCTTCTTCTCCTGACGGTTGAGGCTCGTGAAGGATTTGAGAGGTAGCTGTTTGTCATTCTGGCGGACCCTTTTTCCTTTTTTCTTTTAAGCTTTGTTCTACTTGAGAAACAAAGACTGAGACTCGTATTTATCTTTGAATTCTGTATTTTCATTAATAGCTTGTACACGTGACAATCAAATTTTGGGGTGTTGTTTAGAATGAATAAGTTTTCCGCTTTTGCTTTGTTCTTGCTTTATTGTTTTCCGCATTTTTTTCTTCTTGTTGGGTTGAGATTGACTTTTCCTGGTGGGAATAGACATGTGTTATCACGTCCATTTTTGGATCGTGACATTTTATACCCTAAATGCAAAGGTGATCATGTGATGAAAACAACATCTGAGGTGGAAGAATTCAAATATGTCTAGAAACTTCATCCACAACTTTTTATTTATAACTTTAATTTTTTTCAAAATATATTAGATTTACATCGACTCTAATATATGGTACAACATACCAAGATATAGATGCAAGCAGATGGTGTCATGGTGATGTCTTTACTCACAAAGGGCAAACTGATGAAGGCGAGTTAAGGTAAGAGATTAACATGCATGTTAGCAAAGCTACCAAAAATAAATCTAAAACTATCAAAATAATATTTTTTAAAAATAGTATATACCACAGAGTAAAATTTATATGATACACACATTTTTTAGGTTAAATAATAGAGCAACTTAAAAGAGAAATTTATGCAAATAGGCTATTTTAGAATAGTAATTTAACTTCTTATATTGTCTCTGAGGTAGAAGTTAAAGTCAATTTCCGATGGATCGCCAAAAAACTTGCCTTGCCGAAACTCATGATAGATAATCATGAGTATACTATAAAAATATCATGGATGATCACCAATTCATATTTTTAAACAATTTTTTTCAAGCTCAATTAATTTAGACGTGTGTACTGATAATTGCAATTATCGTAAAGAGAAAAAGAGAATAGAGAAGGAGTTGAAGGTATTATTCTACAAATTCTTTAATAGGATCAAAAGTTAGAGACCAACCCTAAAAGTCAAATCCATGAGGGTTATTGAATCAAAACAATCAATCCAATAACATGGATGATTACAATACGTTTCATGAACGTGGATGGTGACACGAACATTGTCTATTACTATCCTCCAATATATTAGAGGGCCAATCTTGTTGACTTTTGTTGAATAAAGGTATTGGTAGTTTTTCCATATTCAGACGTAGATGTTTACAAGTCACGAAAAAAATGTTACAACACATTTGTATGCAGCAACTTTTAGGAACATATTACAACTAATAATTAAAAATTTCTTAAACTTCATGTGTCTTCTAGCTCATATCATATTTTTTGTTTCTTTTTATGCAAATGTATTTGTATTTGATTTTACATGTGATGTGGTTTCCTTTACAAGATATCAATTACTATGTTAAAGTCAATTATTTGAGTATTTGAAGTCAAGCAATCATCACAATTTCACATTATTGAATGAAGCTTTATTATTAATAAATAATAATAATTACTCCATAAAGTCTCTAATTGTAACGTACAATCGCATTATTCGATTCTCACTAGGTTTTCTATGTCATGGATATCGATCATAATTCATAAATGAGTCAAAAACAAACTTCATTACCATCAAGATTCACAAGCTTGTAACGAACACTACAACAAAAGAAATATTTACTGGCAATAAACTTTTCTTTTAGTATTGTCGCAAAAATATTTTGTGGCAATTGAGTTAATATCATTGCATCTAGAGTCACTAAAGTCTTTAGCTATATTTTATATAAAGTGTTGATTACAAATATTCAATTATATTATTATTACTAAATAATTTTCGCAAAATTCTTTATTTGTTATAGTATAAGGAAATACTATATATGTACCACCTCATCTGAGTATTTATAACCACCAAAGGATGATACATGCTTCTTTTGTATATGTGTGATCTACAAATTACAGGTAAAACCGTAAAAGACGTCAATCAACCCATAAATGGGCCTTATCTCGTCAAATTATTAGCTTGAATTTAACCAATTCAAAGACACTCTTAACATGAAGTGATATTTTCAGTTAATTAGACTATACATGTACAATTTTTTTTCAAAATGTCTCGCACCATTAAAACTATCACATAGCTTATTAGTTCCTCCTCTTCCTTTTTTAAAACAACTAATATGAGATTTCATTCGTACATCTAATAATATAAAGAACTGCATATGTTGCTATAATTGGAAAAATAGGATACAAAATTTCAACCAACCAAAAAAAAACATCAAGAATTATTTTTTCTACAACTTGACCGTACGTCATAACAAACTTCCAAAAATTTATGCATTCATAATACAATGCACCTACAAAAATAATTTTACTCAACTATTAAAATAATTTATAGCTTTCTCCTATTTAAACTTAGAGCACATTCCACATGCCCTAGTTTATTTGCAAATGATAAAATGGACAACTTCTTGTGTAAGGATTAAATAAAACCAATATATGGTTGTCCAACTTCTTGGGATTGGACATTTGACCCACCTTGTATTTTTAGAAATTAATGACGGACAAAATTTTAAAGATAAATAACAAATTAATTCTATTAGCTAGGAATTATCAACAAATTCTATAACTAATTTCATATTTTTTATTAGTGAATTCTTCTTTGAGGATTTTATTTAGTATCAATCAAAATTTACATAGGCACCCTGCATAGTGGTATTTAGGGATGTCAATTGAACAAATTATATGAAACTGACGAATAAAAATGAACTGAATTAATAAATTAGTCCATGATTAACTCATTCAAAACCCCAAATAAAGGATGCTTGAACTGATAAGAGTTGAGTTAAGTTGAGCTAAACACTGAGTCATAGTCCAAACTAGCCTAACTATTACAAAATAGTCTGAAATTTTTATCAATATCCTTATAAATTGTTTAATTATCATACAAAACTACTATTAACTTTTTTTCTTCTTCTTATGACTACTAAAAATATTTAATATACAATTTTTTTTAATT
>JAJOOR010035916.1:0-14352 GCA_036250505.1 Solanum acaule | reverse complement strand
CTCACCTCTCACCTTTTTCATATTTGACATCATAGTAGAAGCTATTATGAGCTTTCATGTGTAATATTCCAGTCTCACCTCTCACCTTTTTCATATTTGACATCATAGTAGAAGCTATTATGAGCTTTCATGTGTAATATTCCAGTCTCACCTCTCACCTTTTTCATATTTGACATCATAGTAGAAGCTATTATGAGCTTTCATGTGTAATATTCCAGTCTCACCTCTCACCTTTTTCATATTTGACATCATAGTAGAAGCTATTATGAGCTTTCATGTGTAATATTCCAGTCTCACCTCTCACCTTTTTCATATTTGACATCATAGTAGAAGCTATTATGAGCTTTCATGTGTAATATTCCAGTCTCACCTCTCACCTTTTTCATATTTGACATCATAGTAGAAGCTATTATGAGCTTTCATGTGTAATATTCCAGTCTCACCTCTCACCTTTTTCATATTTGACATCATAGTAGAAGCTATTATGAGCTTTCATGTGTAATATTCCAGTCTCACCTCTCACCTTTTTCATATTTGACATCATAGTAGAAGCTATTATGAACTTTCATGTGTAATATTCCTACTCCTAACCTCATGACGGATTTGTATTTTCTGACAATGAACATGATTACATACGTCATAGAACAAGATACCTGAGCATATACACGAGCATTCCAGTCCTGCTTTTCTGAAACATTGCACTTGAGCAGATCCCTCCTGGTTTCAGCAACAACAGGATTGCCCTTCCAGTATGCGTATGGTTCCCTGTCGGTCCATTTTATCTTCTCATTCCCTTTCTTTAAGTCCTTCGACAAAGTCTCCCAAGGCTTTATATTAATCTCTGGCCTATACAATGTTTTCGGAACAAAAAGATAAGGTTCAATAAAACTTATAAGATTATCAAATCAATATACACGCACGAAAATTGAGGTTCCTACCATCCCCAGAATGACCAGTCTGGAAAAACAATATCCAAACTACTATCATTCCCGCAGTATCGGAACAGAGGTGGAGGAGCAGGGGCCTTAGGATGTCGATAGAATTCAGTCTTAAGAACTGGCCAGTCAACGCAGTCGAACATCAGGTCCAAATCAGGCACTTTACCAGGGTACTTCCGTAACATTTGTAAAATGCCCCATAATGTAAATGTGTCTCTACTTTGAAATGCCTTATGATAGGTTTCAACATAAGCTCTTCCATTCACTATCACCAACCGAAAATCTGCTGTCCTTTTGGCTCTCATCACCATTTCTTTGGTGATACCTGTTTCTCTCCAATGCCATAGGTCATCGTAGATCCAACGGAAGTAATCTGGACATGTAGGCGGCGGAGGAGATGATTTAGAGGCTTCATTTTGTTCGGTGAACTTCAACGGGTAGTAAGATGCAGGGCAAGTTCTTGTGAGATTCCCAAGTGTACAATTTAGTTGGATTTCCAGTTTCTTCGGGGGCTGTTTTGAGACTGCTGGGATTGCATCAGTGTGATTGTGGCGTGTTACGGGGGTTAATATTGTCTTTCGTGGAGAATATCCTGTGGTGGACTGTCAATGCGGAAGAATAAACCATTAGTGTAGATTCAACAAGATGATGAGTTAGTTCGCAATGTAGACAAGAACAAGATATATATGAATACTGAACAATATTGACATATGGTGTCCTGGACGCAACATCATCCACATAGGCAAATCCATAATTTGAAGACTTTGGGCGCACCAATAAACTTAAAATAAAAACAACAGAGACATAGGTTCCTAGGGTGGTTCCTCTGTGGCTTGTACAAGCGATACAAGGGCACTCCTATACTCCTCTTGAGTGCACAGTAAGTTATATTCTAGTTTTTGTCAATTTCTCAAAATAGATATACATATAATTTTTTCCCGAAGTTGATAGGTGCACGTGCACCCCAAATATGAATGTGGGTCCGCCTCCGATCATGGATGGTTTACATAGCGAATAATGTCAAGCATATTGTTTGATGCTGCAAAAACAGAAGTTTGGACCGTGGTATGGCCAATTACATAGTTGCTACTAGGATTGAGTTTCCTTAAGTCCAACTCTATTCTTGTTTTGCTTTATCATGCATGATTACAAAAATACAATGACTCGAGACCTTACCTGCTTTGTGAAGGCAAAAAGATTGTTTTCGATAGATACTCGGCTTAAGTAAAGATAATAAAATTAGATATAAAAAGGAAAATATAGTAGTCAAACAGCCAAATTGAGAATAGAACGGATAAGAGAACAATAACAACAACACATAATACAATAGTCGAACCAAAGAACAAAATAATACGTATTCCCTCCGTGTCAATTTGTTTTTCCTATTTCTTTCTTAGTTTGTCCTCAAAAAGAATGTCTATTTTCCATTTTTAGCAACTCTTTCGTTCCAATATTCTATATGACATATTTAAGACCTAAAAATTAAAGACATTTTGATCTATTTTTAATTTGAAATCCCAAGATTTAAATATCTTCTTTATTTTCTTAAACTTTATATCAAAATAAGACAAACAAATTAAAATCGAAAGATTAAATTATAACAATGACAATATACAAGTCTAAGACACTTTGACTCGACTACCTATAATCTTTCTATCTAAATAAAAATTATCGTTGAAGAAAAAATTGAAGTAGAACACGTGCATTTGTATAACATGGGTAACAGAAACGAGAAATCGTAATGCTAGCACAAAATAATGCCACGTAAACTTGCACAAAAGACACTTGGCGTAACTTTCACAGCAAAATTGTTTCATTGTCCCTCTCTCATATAATAATGTTTTAATAATAATTTAAAATAAAAAGCTAAATGACAGCGTAAAAGATGGGTAAAATTACAAATCCACCGCATATCGCCCAACAATTTTTATTGCACCTTCAATAATGTACGGCCGCTATTGTGCTTAGAGCACAAAATTTAGATTTTTCTTTTTTATAATTTTAAAATATTCATATAAATATCTCATGATAAAAAATTTTAATTTTTTTTTTAATTTATTAAGACAAAGAGGAAGTATTATTCACACTTTTAAAAAAAAATTATGCCACGTCTCGTGGTGAAATCAAAATTTTATCTAAGGAATTTCAAAATCTAAAAAAAGTAAATTCATAAACTAGCTGATTCAAGGGTTCAATATTTATTCTATATTATTGCAATTATATATAAATAACATAATTTTTTTTTCAATTTTTTTTTGGAATGAATCGTTGACCACAAGCTAGCTCCGCCCCTTCTCACACCAAATGAGAAACCGAAGGGAGTATTTGATTACAGTTAAAATATGCTCAAAAACACTTAAAATCACAATTAAGAAAAACAGCAAATCCCTCCTAATAGTAATATGATTGCACTTTTAGATAATAATCTGAACAAGTGACTTATTTTCTTGACGGATTAAACATTTTGTTTGGCATGCAGTATCAAGCTAATAATAATACAGTGAAAAAAACAAACAAACAAAGAAGTAAGAACATCATTCTTTTTTGTTTCTCCGGGTGTTTGTTAAAGTAGGTGAAAAAAAAAACACACATTTAACTTAATTAATAGAGAGAAGTATCGAAAACATCCTAAATTTAGCTTAAATTATTAGTTTCATCTTTGAATTATTAAGAGTTTTAAAAAACACTCATTTACTTGACTAACTAAATCTAGATACATTCCCGATCAGTTACATTACATAGCAATATAGTAATCTCAAACTCTTGTAGGACCATGAAACTTTTGATAAAAAATCAAGAAAAATATTGAAAACACATCAAAATTTGGCGAGAATTTAAGATGTATTTCACTCATGTTGTAAAATTGGGGATATATCTAAGTTCAATTATATAAGTAATTAGATATTTTTAAGATTGTCAATAATTCAGAAATGAAACTAATAATTTGCAATGTATCTAATTAATAACACTAAAAAGAATGAAAATGAAACTTACATTGTCGAATGGAGAGTATAGGAAGTGGGTGGAGAAAATAGCTCCGATGAAGAGAAGAAGAGAGACGAAAAGTGTTAGTGAAGATGTTGTCTTGGTCGCCATTCTCTTTAATCAAACACTTACATACAACTAATTTGTTGCATGCACCGCCAATATACCTTGAAATTATAGGTGACAAAAATTTCCTCTGTAATAAATGTCATGTCAATTGTCAATATACACCAAACTTTTACTTTTATTTTTAGACAGAGGTACAAGACTTTTTTAGAGTATCCCACCTAAAACGGCATTTGAATTTGGTAAATAAATACCCCTATATATAGACTTATTAATAAAAAGAGAGAATAAGTGGGTGATGTAATTAATTTTGACTTTTGGTACCCGGACAAGTCGGTAATTATGAATGAGGCAACTGTGGAGAGGAAGAGGAGGAGATGAATATATAAATATAGGAAGAAAAAGTGCAAAGTGGAAACAGAATAATGTGAAGTTTGTGCAGTAATTAAATAGAGTTTGTATGCTGCAAAATCAGGTGAGGAAAACTAAACTAAGTGAGAAATTAATAGAAACAGAGGTTTTTTGAAGATATATGTAAGAATAGTGAGGAAGTTGAAGGGGGTGACAACTGGCAAGAATATATATCCCGGGGGTCAGAGGGATTATTTGTGTGTAGACATTGAAATTTTGTTAGACTCTAAGACGTGTTCAATTTTAATTGGGACTCTACAATATATGTTCAATTTCAATTAGGATTTTTGAAGGCTAAATCCTAAACTCTAGTTTATATCTATATAAATGGTACTATATTCCTTTGAAAAAACATCTTGAATAGTCCACAAAAGTCTTGGAATATTCGTATAGAGGTCAAATTTGAATCTTCGAGAAATACGCCACTAACAGCTCTCGAATCATGGATAAATCTTAGGAGAGTAGGCCCTCGAATCATGGATAAATTTTAGGAGAGTAGAATCAAGGGATTCATAATCTTAGGAGAGTAGGCCCTCAAATCATGGATAAATCTTAGGAGAGTAGAATCATCATGAATAAATCTTAGGAGAGTAGGCCCTCGAATCATGGATAAATCTTAGGAGAGTAGAATCAAGGGATAAATCTTAAGAGAGTAGAATCAATGGAGGAACAAAATTGTACCCACAATAATTGTCAATAAAATATTTATTCATGTTTCTTCATATTTTATTTGTGTGGTTTATTTATTTTCCATATGTTTAAAATTTGTTGCAAACATTGTGCACTAGAAATATTTTTATTTTTTTTCTCTATTTAAAATCTAATATGATATCTGTATTGAAGTCTGATTAATTCAAATTCGTGGCACAGAGAGTCGCTCTTCTCATCAAAAACTTATTTTCACTCAAAGCCCAAACTTAAAATTTTTAATTAAGAAAAGAGCAACACTATCCAGTGCACCACGTTATGAAATGAATGTGTGCACTAATAATTAGTATGCCTCAAATTGAGGGGTCTGTTTTCTTTATTTGTTCTGTTAAGGGTGCAGCATGGGTGGGAATAGTAGTGGTTTTTGAGGAGCGATTTTTGGAATTATTGCTGTGCACTTATTTTTATTTCTAAGAGAGTGATGAGTTTCATATATATATATATATATATATATATATATAAGTGTTTAATATTATTTTTAATAAGGTTATTTGAATTTCAAAAACTGAAAATCCATCCAATTGAGTGATAGTAATCTACGTGACTTGTAGTTTATTTATATTCTGTTCTATTTTTAATATAATGTTGTAGTGTTTTATATTTTTATATAAAATGTGGCACCTATTTTTACGTTATCTATACAAAATTAAACTTGTCAGCAAACTAATTGAAATTAACTATTGAAAATTCAATATAAATCCATTCAAATCTTATAATTGACTATTGCGACCAATTACTTAGGGGTTCTTCAGAGTTTGAAATTACTTAAAATCCTTAAACTTAATTGACTAAAAGAATTAATTGAACTTAAAATCCTTAAACTTAATTGACTAAAAGAATTAATTGAAGATACATACATTGCGCATATAACGTCAAGTCAAAAAAGCAAACCAAACCATTTTCCAACATGATTAATATGAAAAAAAGGATCTTTATTTATTGAAATATATATATATGAAAAGGAGATACATAAATCATGGTTCAATTTTGCATATGAATAACTTACATGTAAATTAGTTTTGGTTAGTCTTGTGAACCCTTTTTGTTCCATAATTTGGTGGAATTGGACAGAAGCACTTATTTTTATTCACGTCACATTTGGGGCTTGCGTCTATGCATCTCATAATCTTAACACAATCATCATCCTTAGTGCATCCTCCTTTCGCATGGCTTCCTTGTCCTACCAACATTCACATCGTTGAACAAATCAATGACGTATATAAAAAAAAATTATAACAGATAGTCAACATTTGAAAAGGTAAACAAATTATTAGTTTTATTGGTCGATACATATAGCTTAAATCGTAGACATATAAATTGATAAGAAAATTGCTTACCAAACAACATAAACAAAAAGGAGATCAAGAAAACCTTAAGGAATGTTGCCTTCTCCATTTTCTTTTCCAAGTTTTGTGGTAACACAAGAGTAATTAACTATATATGTGATTGTTATTACTGATTTTAATTGTCATTCTTAGCAATGTATATATAGGGAAACAAAAACATTTAGTTGATAGAGAAATCATAACTTAGAAAAATAAATTCAATGTACTTTCCCTAAATTAAAGAAGTCAAATCAAATATTAAGGTTACACAATACAAGTAATTTATGGGTAAATAATAAATTTTTTTTAAAAATGAAGACATTGAATTATTTTGAAAAGTGAGTAATTTTCCTTTGTTGTTTGAGAATTAATCTAAATATCTTTAATTGAATATATCTTTGCAAGTTAAATGTTGATTTTAGAAAAATAAATAAAATAAATAATAAATAAATAACTGTTGATTTATATATATATATATATATATATAGAGAGAGAGAGAGAGCGCGCAATAAACACGCACCAAATTTTCATCTGATGCACAAATACCAAAAAAGATAAATTCTAATTTATCAGGATCAAACAATTTTATGTCCTTCACATAAATAGTGTAGCTAGCAAAAAAAATTAAATTAATCTAAGATTAAGATAACACAATCTTTTCTTGCATGACATTCACTAGCTAATAGAGAAAAAAGTTTTAAGTTTTATACAAGGTGTGTTTGGTACGATGAAAAATATTTTTAGAAAGTATTTTTCAATTTTCTTATATGAACTTAATTTTTTCAAATTAAGGAAAGCGACTTTCCTAAAAAGTAAAGAAAAAAAATTTCAAAACTCTTTTTCAACCTTATCACTCGACTCCCGACCCCAACTTAGGAGTCAACACTTCACCCCGACTCGGACTAGACTCGAGCCTCGACCCTACTGGCTATTGTTGACCCAAATCTAACCTACACCTGACCCAAGACTCAACTCCTAATGCATACCTGACTCTTAACCCATGACCCATGACCCAACTCTTGATCCTGATCCCGACTCTAACCCGAGACCCTATTCCCAACCTTGACCCTTGACCCAACCTCGACCTCAATTTGAAACCCAAACTCCTAACCCCAGCTTGAGAAACTCCCAACCCTTATCCAGAACCTTGACATTGACATTGAACATGATTCGGGATATATCTCTTGACCTTGAGTTGACCCGACCTTTATCCAGACTTAGGATCTGACTTTATTGACCCCAATCCAATTTACGACCCAAAATCAACTCCAAACCTACATAGGATCCAACTCCCGGTCCCTACCCATGATACAAAAATGTGCCCTTTAACTTGACCTCAACTAATATTTATGCCCTCCAACGTCGGATGTGCACATGTAGATACTTAAACTTGTATAAAGTTGAACAAGTAGACGCATGTGTCCTACGTGACATGATACTCACCTTACGTCACATTATATACGGATTACTACACAATAGACAAACACATCTTTGCTTGACATGATTAATTTTATTTTTTTAATCATTCTTAATTGTCACTATCCGAGCCTACACCCTGGACATGGCCGCCACTTGAGAACCATTGTTGGTCACCAAGCGAACCCTCATCCTGGCTAGCTACAAACGGAAGACTAACTCAAGCATACACAAGCATCAAACTGAAAGAAAAGATAGATCAACAGTTTCTTTAAATCTCAAAACTCTATAAATATTCTAATTATGAACATAGGTTTTAAATAAAACATCTGAAATTGAATATCTCTCCAAAATTGTCTATCTATGAAGCCTCTACTATACAAAAATGAGTGTCTGGACAAGACCCACGACTTCTCAAAAGAACTACTACTAACAACTCATAAAACTAGAGTACTTTGAAAGCAAGGAGGTCTTACTTGAAAGCTGATGAGCAGATTAAGTAATCTCAACAGACTCTTGTTGAGGATCCTAAGAACATGTATATGTATCATTAAAAGATGCAGGTCGAATGACATCAGTACATTGAATGTACGAGTATGTAATATAGCTGAATAACAAATAATTGAATAAGAAGATTGCAATAGATATAGATTTATATACTCAATTGAATGTAACGAAATAAATGAGTGAAATCATTAAAACTTTACAAAATACTTACTCATCTTTAAACTCAACATATTAAGCGATATAATAAAAATATACTTTTAACTCTATTTAGGAGATTCTCTAACCAACAACCATCACTATGAGCTACATGATGATACAACGTCTTACCCACGCTTCCAGAACCGTCCTATACCTTATCGGGGTATAGAACACCTCAACTAAGCTCTTCCCGAAGGCACTTATGATTCATCTAAAAAGTATGATCATGTACCCATGTTGGCATACATGGTTTATGAGGAATGTGAGTTTTCTGAACTCATCTTCATATCGGTGCTCAATACTACTCCCAATAATACATACTCATGCTCAATGTTTAAAAACATACTCTTTCTCTGGTTTGAGGTAATTGCTCAAACTATTCTCTTAAAAGAGGTAACTGCTCTTGGAGTATCTTTGAACTCATAATTCATTTAGAAATTAAAGTTTCTCTTTTATTAATGTAAAAACTGATACCTTTGGGAATACTTAGTTCTCTTATACTCTTATTCAATTCATACTTGAAAACTTTTTCTAAAAAATATATCGAAATCATATTGTGATATGATCATTGATGACTCAAGAAGTCATACTGCATAAACATTGATGGTATATCTAGATACCATACTGCTTAAACATTGATGACATACTCGATTGTCATACTAATCATGTTTTAAAAACTCTTTCTCAAAACTCATCTTTACTTCCTCAAAAATTTAGTTCAAAACTCAAATGTTGGCTTTAAAAAGTTTCTCAAGATTTATAACTCAATTTATAGGGTTCATGCGAAATTATGGACATGAACGACTCAACTAAGGAATATTAATAGCAATACCAAAACTCAGTACTCAGAACTCAATGATACTACTCCTCTCAAGAATACACAATTCACAGAGTTCATGCAGAATTGTGGACATGAACGACTTAACTCAAGTATCTCAATAACAATATAGAAAAACTCAACAATCAGAACCTCAAAAACTCAAAACTCAACGATACTACTCATCTCAAGAATACTCAATTCATAGGGTTCATGTTGAAATATAGACATGAATGAATCAACTCAAAATCTCAATACATATTATATAACAATTCAATAATTAGGAATATAATTTCAAAAGAATCATGAACTCAATAACACAAAATTAACTCAACTCAAGAATACTCAAATCTAGGAATAGAATCCTAGATTACTCTTTTACTGATTTGGAGGTAAATGTAGGGCGTGAGGAAGAACTAGTCCAACACTATGATAGTCTTACATACATAAAAGAACAAAGTTCTTGAAGAATCTTGAAGAAGAACTTGATTAAAATCCTTGAAATCCTTGAAATCCTAGCTTGAAGGAGAACAATCAATAAAACCTTTCTTGAGATTCTTGAATTAGTTTCTTGAAATCTCTATGACCAAGAATTATGATTTTCATTAGTGATTTATGATTGTATGGAAGAATTTAGTTGGAAATAATAGAATTCTCGGATAAAGACTTACCTTGAAGAAAAATCTTGAAAAAGATGGAATAAATCTTGAATGAAGTCTTCTACTTTGATTTTTCCTTAGGGTTTGAGAGAAAAGAGAATGATGTATTAAGAGATGAAAATCTGATTGTTTTGAATTTTTAATTAGTCAAGAAATTTGTTTAGGGTTTTCTTAGAGGTAAAAAGACAAAAAGGGCCCTTTTTTAATGTTTTTCCGTCGGCTAATTTATCATTGCAATGTATCAAGTTACTAAAATGGTCGTAAATTTTTACTCAAAACTCGTATTGTTGTAAAATTGGTGGCGTTGGAAAGAAGATTCAAATACCTTTAATTTGATAGGTTATGGGCCACGTTACTCTTTATATTCTAAAAGATATGGTCATTTGAAGTTGACATAAAGAGAATCTTGCATCAAAACTTAATCGGTAAGGATACTTTCAACTCTTTGTGCTAGGAGTTCCTGGTGACCTTAATTGATATCCAAAATCATTTACACACTAAACAATTTACCTTTACACATTTGGGCAATTTTAGAATCGCCCGATATGACCTTACAAGTAAATGAAGGATAGTTCAGGTCTTAACTTATAAATTTTTGGGGTGTTACATTAATGATGGGGCGAAATCAGAGTTCAATTCACATCACAAACTCTGAGTCAATTTGCAGTTGTTATGTGTTGGTGTGCCTCATCCATAGTAAAAATTTTCATAAAATTGCTTTTTAATTTTGTGGCCTTAAATATGTCATGTGGAAAGTTGAAATTAAAATATTACAAAAATAAAATCATTCTTTTTAAATGAAAAATATATCATTCTTTTTTAAACAGAGAGTAGCTCGTAACAAACCGAAAAAACCAACTGAACTGAATTTTTAAATTTCGATTTCTGGATTTGTTCGATCGATTTCGATTTCAAATTTAAAAATTACAATTATTCAGTTCAGTTTTTGGTTTTTAAAATATTAAATTTCGATTAACCGAAAACCCAAAATTTTCAATATATGATAATTTGTATTCCAATTTCCAGGCCACCACAATCCACAACAGTACAATCCATTACTAATTAACCCAAATTTATATTAACCAAGTCCAACCCAACCCAACTAAAATTTGAAATCCCTAAACTCAAACACAACACTCACTCTCAAAAATAAATTTTATTTCACCATCGTATACAATTCTCACAAATAAGTGAACAACTCTTAAATCCACCATCGTTGATGCCGCAGATCTAGACCACAATAGTCGGTGCCGACAACAAGACAACTATTGCCTGACACTTTCTTTTTCCTCTCTATATCTACTGTGGTCTGTGTGTCACGAACCGATTTCTCGAGTCATGATGGCACTTACTGTACCCCACCAGTAGGTAAGCCAACCCGTAACCCAGAACATTAAGTAATGAGCGTAAGGGCAGAAACTAACGAAAACAATAATATAAACAAGGACAACAAGGCGGAAGCAAACCAAAATAAATATATACAGAAATCCCTCCCAGAACTTGGAAGTCACTAGTACAGAGCTATCTAATAAAGAGTACAACTCCCAAAAGTGAACCACAACAAAGTGTGTCTCAAAATCAACAAGACTAGCTAAAACAAAAAAAAAGAGACAGGCCAAACCCCAAACGCCAAGTGCTCACCCTTGTCTCCGAATCACAGCTGCAAAAGAAGGATGGAACTAATCACCGCTGGTAACTGGTACTGGGACCTGCATCACGAAATAGATGCAGAGTGTAGCATGAGTACCAAAATAACGGTACTCAGTAGGCATCAAAGACCGATTGAGCAAAAAAGGGTAAAAATAATAAGAAAGGATATAATCTAGATATAGAGAGGTCAAAGCGGATATGAAAAGAAAGCATACAAGCATACCAATAATAAACTAAGTACAACTAAACTAAACCTAACTGGAAACCCATAAGTCCATAAGGTACACTCGTGCACAAGTTTAAATAAAACTTGAATGAACCCCCATAAGCCCGATAAATACACAGATTAGCTAAGTCTACTGAGAAAGAAGAAAATCGGGCTCCCAGCCCAAAGTAACCCAGATAATCCATTAGACTCTACCCAGCCAGCAGTGCACTCCCAGCCCAGCTAGAATGAGTGACCCCAGGGGTACCCAACCATACAATCCACTCCCATGCCAGTTATAAAGAAGGACCCGAGGGTGAGGTAGATATCGCGTGTCGTCCTATCATGCAGTCAGCTCCAACCCAGCTAGAAAGAGCGACACCGGGACACCCAGCCAGCAGCACACTCCCAGCCCAGCTAGAAAGAGAGGCCCAAGGGCGATCGCCAAAATCACTGAGTATACCCAGCCAATGATACGCTCCCAGCCCAGCTAGAAAAAACAACCTCGAGAGTGATGGTATCTCCAATAGGATCCAATCCAGAACAGCCACCGTGGAACGCCGTCCACTCCAAAAAATCATAGAAAAGGCTCCAAGCCTATACTATCTCAATCCCACGCCTCTAGTGATGCACCGAACTTTCGAGAACACATTGGAACCGCATAATTAGATGGGAAAGATATAGAAGTGCAACAAGCAGCGATATCGCCTAATCTAAGGCTCAAACTATCATAAGTAAGTATGCTACTCCAGTCTACAAGGAGCTAAGTCATCCGAACGACGTCGGTCGAAAGTATATGCTCTCCAGCCCACACGGGTCATAAGTCTAAGACAACGCTAGCCTAAGGACATCATGCTTACAGTTGACGATGGACAAAGCATGCAACACACAACATACAAGCACACAATAGCATTTAACACATAAGAATGTGATTCTACTAACCCGACTAACATGTACTACACCCGAAATATGGTCAATCAATCCTAGCACAAGGTATCTAATCAAAATAAAGTAAGAAGCTGGTACACACCCTAAATTCACTCAAATCCACATGTTTTTACACAATTAAGCTCAATCTAATATAAAGGAAGTCGTAGCCTACCTTAAGGCCAATCGCGCGCGCTCCAAATCACTTTATCAGAGCTTTTCCTTCCCGAACGACCTTTGAACGCAGTCACTCTATCAAATATAGAATCATAGTGTTAGTACGGTCATTTAGACACCAAAATCACAACAAACAGAGACGTGTCAATTTTGAAGTCAAAATGGAACTCGTGGAACCCGCACCAAATTATGGGATTTGACTCCTCCAAGAGACCCAAAGAAGTACCCCGAACTTGTATTCCAAAATGAAACACAATTCAGGGATCAAAACGCAGCAAAATCCAATATGCAAGAAAAGCCACACTTTAATCAACTTAAAAAGAAACATGCAGCAGGCTAAACTCAAAATTTACAAGAATCGAAGGGTGCCCAACACTCTTTGAATACTCCACAATGAAGCCTCGATAATTCCCAACATGTGGGACTTCGAATCACCTAAAACCGACCTAAAATGAGCGAGATATGACCAAAACAAGAAGGCCGAAAACAAAAACTCGAAAAAGGGCTAAGAAGTGAGATTTATTACGAAATTTACCTTGAACGATGTGCACCCGGCAACTTCCGAACACTCTACAGTGAAGCCACCAGAAGCTCCCGCACTTCGAATCGTCTTATTTGGCTGAGAAAAGAGGGAGTTAGGACCCTTTAAAGTTTTTGAACAAGTGCTGATATATTTGCATAAATACA
This sequence comes from Solanum acaule, assembly GCA_036250505.1. Classification (NCBI taxonomy): domain Eukaryota; kingdom Viridiplantae; phylum Streptophyta; class Magnoliopsida; order Solanales; family Solanaceae; genus Solanum; species Solanum acaule. The sequence goes on along the minus strand of JAJOOR010035916.1, from coordinate 676 downwards.
CCAGATTTTCAGCATTTTTTGAAAACTTAAAAACTTCGACGGGGAGCTCTGAACTCGTTTGAAACCCCGTGCACACAAATGAGATATGCAACCATACCAAATATGATATTTCAGACTCAATGGCACAGTCGAAATTTCCATATGAGGTCATCTTGAAAAAAAGTGGGTCCCACACCCAATCGTCATTTTAAGTCAAAAACCACAAAGGGGTTCGGAAAAAGCTTGGAATCCACGGGACACAAAAGAAGGGTTAATCTAGACCAAAGTCGATAGTCCAGAGCTAATCGCGCTGACGGAATTCTCATTCGAGCGCATTTACTCAGAATGTTGACTAAAGTTAAACTTAGGCTTAAAGTTAAAGTTAAAATGCCTAAATGCACCGACTCACACTGAAAACCTCGGGAGCTATGCCGATCATGCCACTAGCCTAATGTCACTCCCCGAGATATCCCCAAGACGCGGACACGGGACCTAGGACCACAAGTGATCCCAAGCTAACCCTGCTGGCATGATCATGAGCATACTAAAGATAATAAATTGATGCGGAAGCTAAATCATAAATAAAATGAAAAGATGGAGAATACCCATATACTATAACTGAGATAAATGAAAAACTGATGAGTTTAATACAAGGAAGATATTAACTCAATACTAAGCTGAATCTAACTATGTCTGA
>JAJOOR010035914.1:0-10924 GCA_036250505.1 Solanum acaule | reverse complement strand
ATTTTGGATTAATTACTTAACTAAATTACTCATCTCTCACTTGACTTTAAAAATAAATAAATAAATTTACAAAATATTTTCACTTAGATAATACTTCAATATTTTCCTTTTTCTCCCTTAAAATGGTCCTAATTATAAAATGGTTCAATTTAATTTAAGTTAAAATTATTTTAGCCAAATAATTAATTGCCCGATAACCGCGTATTAGCGGGCATTTCGGCTGCTTTCAAACCCTTTCCAAAATACTTATAAGAACCCCGAACCCCCTTTAAGTTTTCACTAGATTTTCTGTTTTAGTCTTTTGAAAACAGTAGTTTTCTTGATTTTTCTCAAAAATTAAGTGGCGACTCTTAAACCAGTTCAAAATATATTTTCTAATAAAACACTCATTTTACCGATTTTCGTGTGCTATAGTTCACTATCATTTTTGGTGATCCAAAATTCCGACGTCATTTTTGCCAAAAAATTTCATAGACGTTCGTTAAGACGTTAGCTATGGAGCATGTTGGTCCTAACAACCAAAACAACCAATTCTAAAGGTCAAACGAACCCCGAAGCAGGTAAACCCCCCATTTAGCCGATTTTCGTATGCTATAGTTCACCATCTTTTTTGGTGATCCAGAATTCCGACGTCATTTTTGCCTAAATTTTTCATAGACGCCCGTTAAGACCTTAGCTATGGAGCCAGTTAGCCCTGACAGCCAAAAAAGCCCATTTTCAAGGTCAAACGAGCCTCGGAGCAAGTGAACCCCCCCATTTTGACTATTCTCGTGCGGTATAGTTCAGCATCTCTTTTGTTATCCAAAATTCCAACGTCATTTTTGCCGAAACTTTTCATGGACGTTAGTTAAGACCTTAGCTATGGAGCCAGTTGACCATGACGGCCAAAACATCCCATTTTCAAGGTCAAACGATCCCCGGAGCAAATAAACCCCCCATTTTATCGATTTTCGTGTGCTATAGGTCACCATCAATTTTGGTGATCCAGAATTCTGACATCATTTATGCCAAAATATTTTGTAGACGTCCGTTAAGACCTTAGTTATTGAGCCAGTTAGCCCTAACGGCCAAAACAACCTATTTTCAAGGTCAAACTAGACTCGGAGCAGGTAAACCCCCAATTTTTCCAATTTTCGTGTGATATAGTTCACCATCTTTTTTAGTGATCATGAATTCCGACGTTATTTTTGCTGAATTTTTTTGTGGACGTCTGTTTGACCTTAACTATGGAGCCAATTGGCCCTAATGGCCAAAACAACCCAATTTAAAGGTCAAACGATCCCCGAAGAAGATAAACCCACCATTTTGTCGATTTTTGTGTGCTATAGTTCACCATCTTTTTTGGTAACCCAAAATTTCGACGTCATTTTTACCGAAATCTTTAATCGACATCCGTTAAGACTTTAGCTATTGAGCCAGTTGGCCCTGACGGCCTAAAAATCCCTTTCTCATGGTCAAACGAGCCTCGAAATAGGTAAACCCCCCATTTTGCCTATTTTTTTGTGCTATAGTTCACCATCTCTTTTATAATACAGAATTCTGACGTTATTTTTGCCGAAATATTTCATGGACGTTAGTTAAGACTTTAGCTATGGAGCCAGTTGACCATGACGGCCAAAACATCCCATTTTCAAGGTCAAACGATCCCCGGAGCAAATAAACCCCCCATTTTCGTGTGCTATAGGTCACTATCAATTTTGGTGATCCAGAATTCTAACGTCATTTTTGCCAAAATATTTCGTAGACGTCCGTTAAGACCTTAGTTATGGAGCCAGTTGTCCCTAACAGTCAAAACAACCTATTTTCAAGGCCAAACGTGCCTCAAAGCAGGTAAAACCCCCATTTTGCTGATTTTTGTGTGCTATAAATTACCATCTTTTATAGTGATCTGGAATTCCGACGTCATTTTTGTCGAAATATTTCATGTACGTCCTTTAAGACCTTAGCTATGGAGCCAGATGGCCTTGACGGCCAAAACAACCCATTCTCAAGGTCAAACGGGCCTCGTAGCAGGTAAACCCTCCATTTTGTCGATTTTCGTGTGCTATAGTTCACCATCTTTTTTGGTGATCCAAAACTCCAACATCATTTTTGTCAAAACTTTTCATGGACATCTGTTAAGACCTTAGCGATGGAGCCAGTTGGCCATTATGGCCAAAACGACCCATTTCAAGGTCAAATGAGCCTCGGAGCAGGTAAGACCCCAATTTTGCCTATTTTTGTGTGCTATAGTTCACCATCTTTTTTTTTGTGATAGTGAATTCCGACATTTTTTTTGCTGAAATTTTTCATGGACGTCCGTTAAGATCTTAGCTATGGAGCCAGTTGGCCCAGACTGCCAAAACAACTCATTTTCAAGGTCAAACAAACCCCGAAGCAGCGTAACACCCTATTTTTTCGATTTTCGTGTGCTATTATCCATGGATTTTTAGTGATACAAAACTCCGATGTCATTTTAACCAAAAAATTTCATGGACATTCGTTAAGATATTAGATATTTAGATAGTTGGCCCTGACGGCGGCGAAAACAACACATTTTGAAGGTCAAACGAGCCTTAGAGTAGGTAAACCTCCCATTTAACCAATTTTCGTGTGCTATAGTTCACCCTATTTTTTGGTGATCTGGAATTCAAACGTCATATTTGCCAACATATTTCATGTACGTCTGTAAAGACCTTAGCTATGGAGTCAGTTGGCCATGATAGCCAAAACAACACATTTTAAAGGTTAAACGAGCCCCAGAGCAGGTAACCCCCCATTTTGCCAATTATCGTGTCCTATTATAGTTCAACATCTTTTTTTGTGATCCAAAATTTCAACGTCATTTTTGTCAAAAATTTTCATGGACCTCTATTAAGACCTTAGCTATGGAGGTATTTCACCCTGATGGCAAAAACCCTCAATTTTTATGGTCTAATGAACCTCGGAGTAGGTAAACCCTCCATTTTGCTGATTTTCGTGTGCTATAGTTCACCTTCTTTTTTGGTGATCCAGAATTTCGACGTCATTTTTGCTGAAATTTTTCATGGACGTCCAATAAGACTTTAGTTATGGAGACAGTTGGCCCTGACGGCCAAAACGTTCCACTTTTAAGGTCAAACGAACCTCAGAGCAGGTAAACCCCCCTCTATTTTGTTGATTTTCGTGTGCTATAGTTTACCATCTTTTTTGGTGATCTAGAATTCCGACTTCATTTTTGCCAAAATTTTTCATATACAACCGTTAAGACCTTAGCTATGGAGCCAGTTGGCCCTGATGGCCAAAAAAGCCCATTTTCAAGATCTAACAAGCATCGGAGTAGGTAACCCTCCATTTTGCCTATTTTCGTGTGCTATAGTTCACAATCTTTTTTGGTGATCCAGAATTCCGATGTCATTTTTGCCAAATTTTTTTATGGATGTTCATTAAGACCTTAGCTATGGAGCAAGTTGGCTTTGACGGCTAAAACGACCCATTTTCAAGGTCAAACGATCTCCAAAGCAGGTAAACCCCCTATTTTGCCAATTTTCGTGTGCAATAGTTCACTATCCTTATTGGTTATCCGGAATTCTGATGTCATTTTTACCGAAATTTTCATGGACGTTCGTTAAGACCTTATCTATGGATCCAGTTGGCCCGGACAGCCAAAACAACCTATTTTCAAGGTCAAACGATCCCCAGAGCCGGTAAACCCTCTATTTTGTCGATTTTCAAGTGTTATACTTCACCCTCTTTTTTGGTGATTAGGATTTTCGATGTCATTTTTGCCGAAGTTTTTCATGGACATCTGTTAAGACATTTGTTATTGAGCCAGTTGGCCTTAACGGCCAAAACGACCCATTTTCAAGGTCAAACGAAACCCGGAGCTGGTAAATCCCCATTTTGCTGATTGTTGTGTGCTATAGTTCACCATCTTTTTTGTGATCTGATATTCTGACGTTATTTTTGCAGAATTTTTCATGGACGTTCGTTAAGACCTTAGCTATTGAGCCAGTTTGCCCAGACGGCCAAAACGGCTCATTTTCAAGGTCAAACGAGACCCGGAGCAGGTAAACCCCCTATTTTGCTGATTTTCATGTGCTATAGTTCACCATTATTTTTGTTGATACGAAATACCGACGTCATATTTTTTGAAATTTTTCATGAACGTCCGTTAAGACCTTAGTTAGGGAGCCAGTTGGCCCTGATGGCCATAACAGGCTGTTTTAATAGTCAAACGAGCATCGGAGCATGTAAACCCCCCATTTTGCCGATTTTCGTGTGCAATAGTTCACAATCATTTTTAGTGATCCAGAATTCCAACATCATCTTTGCCAAAAAAAATCATGTACGTCTGTTAAGACTTTAGCTATGGAGCCAATTGGCTCTAACAGTCAAAACAGCCCATTTTCAAAGTCAAATGATCCCCAGATCACGTAAAACCCCCATTTTTGCCTCTTTTCGTGTGAAATAGTTCACCATCTTTTTTGGTGATCCAGAATTCCGATGTCATTTTTGCTGAAACTCTTCATGGACGTCCGTTAAGACCTTAGCTATGGAGCCAGTTGGCCCTAATGGCCAAAACGGCCCATTTTCAAGGTCAAATGATCCTCAGAGCAAGTAAACCCCCCATTTTGTCGATTTTCATGTGCTGTAGTACACCATCTCTTTTGTTGATCCAAAATTCCAACGCCATTTTTTCCAAAACTTTTCATGGACGTCAGTTAAGACCTCAGTTATGAATACAGTTGGCCCTGATGGCCAAAATGGCCCATTTTAAGGGTCAAACGAACCTCGGAGCAGGTAAACCCCGCATTTTGCCAATATTTGTGTGCTATAGTTCACCATCTTTTTTGGTGATCCGAATTTTCGACGTCATTTTTGCTGAAATATTTCATGGACATCCGTTAAGACCTTAGGTATGGAGCCAGTTTTCCCTGACGGCCAAAACAACCCATTTTCAAGGTCAAATGATCCTTGGAGCAGTTAAACCCCCCATTTTGCCGATTTTCGTATGCTATAAGTTCACCATCTTTTTTGGTGATCCAGAATTCCGAAGTCATTTTTGCTGAAAATTTTCATGGACGTTCGTTAAGACCTTAGCTATGGTGATAATTGGCTCTGATGGCCAAAACGGCCCATTTTAGAAGTAAAACGAGCCTCGGAGTAGGTAAACCCCCCAATTTGCTGATTTTCGTGTGCTATAGTTCACCTTCTTTTTTGGTGATCCGAAATTCTGACATCATTTTTATCTAACTTTTTCATAGATGTCCATTAAGACCTTAGTTGTGGAGCCAGTTGGCCATGACGGCAAAAAACGTCCCATTTTTAAGGTCAAACGAACCCGGAGAAGGGAAATCCCCATTTTGCCAATTTTCGTGTACTATAGTTCACCATCTTTATTGGTGATCCGAAATGCCAATTCCATTTTTTCCAAAAAATTTCATAGACGTCCGTTAAGACCTTAGTTAGGGAGCCTGATGGCCAAAATGGCTCATTTTCAAGGACAAACGAGTCTCGGAGCAGGTAAACCCCCCATTTTGCCAATTTTTGTGAGCTATAGTTCACCATCTTTTTCGGTGATCCAGAATTCCAACGTCATTTTTGCCAAAATTTTTCATGGACGTCCGTTAAGACTTTAACTATGGAGTTAGTTAGCCCTGATGGCAAAATAGTCCATTTTCATGGTCAAACGATCCCCGGAGCAGGTAAACCCCCCATTTTGTTGATGTTCGTTTTCTATAGTTCACCATCTTTTTTGGCGATCCGGAATTCTGAAGTCATTTTTGTTGAAATTTTATAGACGTCCGTTAAAACCTTAGTTATGGATCCAGTCGGCCCTGATGGCCAAAATGGCCCATTTTCAAGGTTAAACGAGCCTCGGAGCAGGTAAACCCCTCATTTTGCCAATTTTTGTGTGCTATAGTTCACCATATTTTTTGGTGATCCGGAATTCCGACATCATTTTTGCCGACGTCCAATAAGACCTTATCTATGGAGTCAGTTGGCCCTGAAGACATAAATGACCCATTTTCAAGGTGAAACGATCCCCAGAATAGGTAAACCTCTCATTTTGTTGATTTTCATGTGCTATAGTTCACCATATTTTTTGGTGATACGTAATTTCGATGTCATTTTTGCCGATATTTTTTGTAGACGTCCGATTAAGATCTTAGCTATGGAGCCAGTTGTCCATGACGGCCAAAATGGCTCATTTTCAAGGTCAAACGATCCTCGAAGTAGGTAAACCCCCTATTTTGATGATTTACGTGTGCTATATAGTCCATAGATATTTGATGATCAGAAATTCCGACTTCATTTTTGCCAAAAAATTTCATGGACATCCGTTTAGACCTTAGTTATGGAGCCAGTTGGCCTGACGACAAAAAAAAACCATTTTCAAGGTCAAACGATCCCCGGAGCAAGTAAACCCCTTATTTTACCGATTTTCAAGTGCTATAGTTCACCATCTTTTTTGATGATCCAAAATTCCGATGTCATTTTTTCTGAAATTTTTCCTGGACTTCTGTTAAGACCTTATCTATGGAGCCAATTGGCCCTGGCAGCAAAAACGTCCCATTTTCAAAGTCAAACGAGCCTTAGAGAAGGTAAACCCCCCATTTTGCTGATTTTCATGTACTTTAGTTCACCATCTTTTTGGTTATTCGAAATTTCGACGTCATTTTTGCCGAAATTTTTCATGGACATCCGTTAAGACCTTAGCTATAGAGTCAGTTGGCCCTAACAACCAAAACAGGATCATTTTCATTGTCAAACAAGCCCCGATGCAGGTAAACCCCAAAGTTTGCTGATTTTCGTGTGCTTATAGACAATGGATTTTTGGTGATACGGAATTTTGACTTCATTTTTGCAGAAATTCTTCATGGATGTCTGTTAAGACCTTAGATATAGAGCCAGCTAGCCCTGACGGCCAAAACGTCCCATTTTCAAGGTCAAACGATCCCCGGAGCAGCTAAACCCCAAATTTTGCCAATTTTCGTGTGCTATAGTCCATGGATTTTTGGTGATCCGAAATTCTGGCGTCATTTTTGCCAAAATATTTTGGTCGTCTGTTAAGACCATAGCTATGGAATCGATTGGCCTTGATGGCTAAAACGGCCCATTTTCAAGGTCAAACGAGCCTCGGAGCGGGTAAACACCCTATTTTATCAAATTTTTGTGTGCTATAGTTCACCATCTTTTTTGGTGATCCAGAATTCCGACGTTATTTTGGCCGAAATTTTTCATGAACATCCATTAAGACCTTAGTTATGGAGACAGTTGGCCCTGACGGCAAAAATGACCCATTTTCTAGGTTAAGCGAACCCCGGAGCAGGTAAACCCCCCATTTTGCCAATTTTCATGTACTATAGTTCACCATCTTTTCTGGTGATCCAAAATTTCGATGTCAATTTTAGCGAAATTTTTCATGGACGTCCGTTAAGACCTTAGCTATGGAGCTAGTTGGCCCTGACGGCCAAAACAAAACATTTTCAAGGAAAAATGATCCCCGGAGTAGGTAAACCCCCATTTTGCCGATTTTCGTGTGCTTTAGTCTATGGATTTTTGGTAATCCAGAATTCCAACGTATTTTTTGCTGAAAAAATTCATGGACTACAATTAAGACCTTAGTTGTGGAGCCAGTTGGCCCTGACAGCCAAAACAACCCATTTTCAAGTTCAAACGATCCTCAGAACTGGTAAACCACCTATTTTGCCGATTTTCGTGTGCTATAGTTCACCATTTTTTTTGATGATCCAGAATTCTGACATTATTTTTGCCAAAAATTTTCATGGGCATCCATTAAAACCTTATCTATGGAGGTAGTTGGCCCTGACAGACAAAATGTCCCATTTTCAAGGTCAGAGATCCTCGAAACAGGTAAACCCCTTATTTTACCTATTTCATATGATATAGTTCACAATTTTTTTTTTGTGATCCAGAATTTCGACGTCATTTTTGCCAATATTTTTCATAGAGACCATTAAGACCTTAGCAATGGGTCCAGTTGGCCCTGACAGACAAAACGACCCATTTTCAAGGTCAAACAAACCCCGGAGCAAGTAAATCCCCCTTTTTGCCGATATTCGTGTGCTGTAGGTCACAAATATTTTTGGTAGTCCAGAATTCCAACGTTATTTTTGCTGAATATTTTCATAGACGTCCGTTAAGACCTTAGTTATGAAGCTAGTTGGCCCTGACGGCTAAAACAACTCATTTTGAAGGTCAAACATTCCTCGAAGCAGGGAAACCCCCCATTTTGCCGATTTTCATGTGCAATGGTTCACCATCTATTTTGTGATCCAAAATTCCAACTTCATTCTTGCTGAAACTTTTCATGGACATTCGTTAAGACCTTAGCAATGGAGCCAGTTGGCCGTGATATTAAAAACAACTCATATGCAAGGTCAAACGAACCCCGGAGTAGGTAAACCCCACATTTTGCCGATTTTCGTGTGCTATAGTTCACCATCTTTTTTGGTAATCTAGAATTTTGACGTCATTTTTGCCAAAAAGTTTCGTGAACGTCCCTTAAGACCTAAACTATGGAGCCAGTTGGCCTTGACGGCCAAAAAGGCCCATTTTCAAGGTCAAACGATCCTCGGAGCTGGTACACCCTCTATTTTTCTGATTTTCGTGTGCCATAGTTCACCATCTTTTTTGGTGATCCAGAATTCCAACGTCATTTTTGCCAAAAAATTTTATAGACGTCCGTTAAGACCTTAGCTATGGAGCCAGTTGGCCATGATGGCCAAAATGTCCCATTTTCAAGGGCAAACGAGCCTCGGAGCAGCTAAGCCCCCTATTTTGCCTATTTTCGTGTGCTATAATTCACTATATTTTTTAGTGATCATGAATTCCGGCGTCATTTTTGCCAAATTTTTACGTGGACATCCATTAAGACCTTAACTTTGGAGCTAGTTCTCCCTGGCGGCCAAAACGACACATTTTCAAGGTCAAACGATCCCTGGATCAAGTAAACCCCCCATTTTGCCGATTTTCTTGTGCTATATTCCATGGATTTTAGGTGATCCGGAATTTCAATATCATATTTGCCAAAAAAATTCATGGACATCCATTAAGACCTTAGCTATAGAGCCAGTTAGCCCTGACAGACGAAACAGCCCATTTTCAAGGTTAAACAATCCCCGGAGCAGGTAAACCCCCCATTTTGCCAATTTTTGAGTGTAATAGTTCAACATCTTTTTTGGTGATCTGCAATTCCAATGTCATTTATGCCAAAAATTTTCATGGACATCTATTAAGACCTTAGCTATGAGGCAAGTTGGCCCTGACGGCGAAAACGTCAATTTTCAAGGTCAAACGAGCCTCGGAGCACGTAAACCCCCCATTTTTGTCGGTTTTCGTGTGCTATTGTTCAACATCATATTTGGTGATCCCAAATATCGACGTCATTTTTACCAAAAAATTTCATGGTCGTCCGTTAACATTTTAGATATGGATCACATTGGCCCTGACGGCCAAAACCGCCCATTTTCATGGTCAAACGATCCCCGGAGCAGGTAAACTCCATATTTTGTCAATTTTTGTGTGTTATAGTTCACCATCTTTTTTGGTGATCCAAAATTCCGAAGTTATTTTTTCCAAATATTTTCATAGACGTCCGTTAAGACTTTAGCAACGAAGCCAGTTGGCCTTGACGTCTAAAATGGCCCATTTTAAAGGTCAAACGATCCCTGGAGCAGGTACATCCCCCATTTTGCCTATTTTCGTGTGCTATAGTCCATGGATTTTTGGTGATCTAGAATTCATATTCATTTCTGCTGAAATTTTTCATGGACGTCCGTTAAGACATTAGTTATGTAGCCAGTTGGCCCTGACGGCAAAAATGACCCACTTTCAAGGTTAAACGAACCCCGGAGGAGATAAACCCCTCATTTTTCCAATTTTCGTGTGCTAGAGTTCACTATCTTTCTTTGTGATCCGGAATTCCGAAGTTATTTTTGCCAAAAAATTTCATGGACGTCCGTTAAAACCTTAGCTATGGAGGCAGTTGGCCCTGACGGCCAAAACGGTTCATTTTCAAGGTCAAACGAGCCCCGGAGCATGTAAACTACCTATTTTGCCTGTTTTTGTGTGCTATAGTTCACAATATTTTTTGGTGATCCGGAATTTCGACGTCAATTTTGCCAATATTTTTCATAGACGTCCGTTAAGACCTTAGCTATGGAGCCAATTGGCCATGACGGCCAAAACAGCCCATTTTCAAGGTCAAACATTCCCCGGAGCAGGTAAATCCCCCATTTTGCCAATTTTCGTGTGCTTATATTCCTTGGATTTTTGGTGATCTCGAATTCCGACGTCAGTTTTTTAAAATTTATCATGGTCGTCCGTTAAGACCTTAGTTATGGAGCCAGTTGGCCAGAACAACCCATTTTCAAGGTCAAACGAGCCTTGAAGCAGGTAAACCCTCGATTTTGCCGATTTTCGTGTGATATAGTTCACCAATTTTTTTGGTGATCCAGAATTCCGACGTCATTTTTGCCAAATATTTTCATAGACGTTCTTTAAGACCTTAGCTATGGAGCCAGTTGGCCTAGACGGCCAAACAGCCCATTTTCAAGGTTAAACGATCCCTAGAGCAGGTAAACCCCCCGTTTTGCCGATTTATGTGTGCTATAATTCACCATCTTTTTTGATTATTCGAAATTCCGGAGTCATTATTGCCGAATTTTTTCATGTACGTCCATTAAGACCTTAGCTATGGAGACAGTTGGCCCTAACGGCCAAAATGCTCCATTTTCAAGGTCAAACGAACCTCAGTGCAGGTAAATCTCCCATTTTGCCAATTTTCGTGTGTTATAGTACACCATCTTTTTTACTGATCCGAAATTCCGATGTCATTTTTGTCGAAATTTTTCATGGCCTTTGTTAAGACTTTACCTATGGAGCCAATTGGCCCTGACAGCCAAAACGGTCCATTTTAAAGGTCAAAAGAGCCCCG
>JAJOOR010035913.1:0-12226 GCA_036250505.1 Solanum acaule | reverse complement strand
AAAAAAAAACAGTACTTAGCTCATGGAAAAGAAATAAGGCAGACCCCAACAGTTAACAACAGTTAATTTCGATCAAACTTGTACCAGCTATTATTGCAACCAAGAGGTGTAATATTTCTACTGAATAGAACAGGGTGCTATTCTTATCACCTTATCTCTCATAGAGTTATTATTTCTACTAAATATATAAAAAGACTATTGAACGTTCCTTACATAAAATTGTGGACAAAATTAATGTTAAAAAATAGGCAAAAGTTTAGGGGAGGACCAAAAGTGCACCAATACAAGGGACTATTAGTGCTCCATGTGAAAACTCAATGATGACTTTGAGTCTTAACCCAAAGATGGGAGACAATTTTAGGCCTTTTCTCGAGCATCTTACAGCCTAGTTAGTTCATACACGATGATGAATGCCTTTTGAAGCCCTCAATTCCTACCCCGAATCATCTTCGGACCCTCAAACTTTCATGGTTCGATCAGGTGGCCAATCGTTTGTACGTACCAATACTCCTCCACTACTTGACAATGAGTAGTAGTGAAACATCATGTGATAAGCTTCAAAAATCTTTGGTGGAGACGCTAAACAAGTTTTACCCTTTAGCTGGAAGATTTAGAGAAGATGAACTCTCATTCCATGCAACGATGAAGGTGTTGAGTATATTGAAACCAAAGTTAATGCGGATCTTGCTGAATTAGGAGGACCCAGCAAGATTAATATTGAGGTTTTGGATGATCTTCTTCCTAAAATGGAACATCGGCCATCAAGTCCATTACTTGGTGTCCAAGTGACCTTATTCAATTGTGGAGGACTAGTCATGGGGATACAAATTTCACACATTGTAGCTGATGCTTTCACTTTAGCAACATTTGTCAAGGAATGGGCACACATTTGCCAAACAGGGAAAATATATAAAAGCTGGTTGTCTCTCACTTGTCATCTCTCTTTCCCACAAGATCAGTAATTGTTCTAATGGACACAAAAGATGGTGATGGAATAGAAGATGCATGGGTTAGTTTGAAGGAGAATGAAATGACTGAATTTGAGAGACACCCTCATATTTTGTCCTCTACTTGACTGTAGCATTTGATTTGAACACCCTTAAACAGGACAAAGTAACAGTTTTATTACATAAAATAATATACTTACGTAGTCTTTGAAATAAGGATCGCTCTCTCTACATGGTCAGGCCTGTACTTGTAACAGAGGGGAGTAATACAAAATCTACAATGGTTCCAGAGAAGAAGATGGAAGAGGTTCCCAAAGGAAGTAGCTGCGTCAATTTATGGTGCTATGATTTAGCACACTTGGCGAGCAAGGAACATGAAGATTTTCAGGAACATACATGTAAATACGAGTTTTGTTACAGCACAGATCCAAAGGGAGATTAGGGAAAGGATACATATGTTACACTGCTCCAAAAGAGCTCATAGATGCACTAACTTAGTGTCTAGAATTTGTAACTAGATTATTGGTGTGGCTGTTTGATTTTTTGTTTTTGCTTGAGGTCTAGATACTTGCTGCAACCTTCCTAGAACGGGGTGGTGATACTGGATGCTCCTTAATTCTGTAAATGGTTCTTGTTGTTGCAATGGTAATATTTCACAGTTATTACCAAAAAAAACTTTTCAGCCGATCTACGTAGAAGAAAAGGTCGCATATGAAGGCCCCGGAACTAATTGTCACATTTTTGAGTGACAAAATGGATTAAAATTATAATTATTCATTCGTTTAATGTATTTTAAAATAAATTAAATTATTTGATTATTTAAAAATGAGTCAAATATGAATCAACTCATATTACTCATCATAAAAAAATGAGTATTCTTTTTAAATATGTGTATTCCTTTAATTAGCGATTAAAAATTCTTCAAAATAATTTAATCAAGTTGCATGATCAGTTCCATGCCCTTTTTTTAGCTTCATTTATTTATTAACTCGTGGCATTTTAATTTAACCATTTGATCTCCCTAGTGTTTGGTATTGCTTTTTAGGAAAAGTTTTTTATGAGAAATAAATAGTATTTTCAATTTATTTTTCCGTATTTATTTGATGAGTAAAAAATAATTCTGGTTTTAGCTAGTGATTGAATTTTCTCTCTGTATATTTCGATTATGAGGAGAAATGAAATTATAAACTTTATTGGAAATACAGATTGGAATTTTATATTTCTAATTTATAAAGTATTTCCCAATGTTTGGTGCAAAAATTGATAGTGATTTCCCAAAAAAATGCCAAAGGAATGTGTGATGAGGATGACAATAATTTTCTTTAAAAAGATTTCTTTTTAAAATTTGAAATATATCATAAATATTTATTTAACTATGTTATATTATTAAAAAATAATTTTTCTTTTAACTTTTAGATAGTTCATCTATAGATGGGGTATATCTTACCAAATTGGATAAAGTTTTTATTCTAATCTGTTGGTGTTTATACATTTTAATATTAAAATTAAAATATTAAGTGTATATGTTAGTGTGTATAAGTTGATAAAAATGTGGCCATTATTGTGATGTAATTCTTGTAACCACTATTATCATGATCTACCACTAATTTCACCCATTATTCTACCTCATTATACCTTGTAACGTATGTAGCCTTTCGGCTATTCATTTACCCAATTTACTACTCATTATCTTCCTATTCATTGTAAGAAAGAATTCTCACCTATAAATAGTGATGTCTTCCTTTGGATTGTGAAGAATATATGATATACAAAATAAAGAGTATTTTATTGTGTTTATATTGAGATTAGAGTAGTAGTGAAAGAGAGAGTTGAGACAAAGAAAAATATTCTAAGTTTTCAACTATATTCACTATATACAAAAGAGAATATTTGTATGTGAAGGTGTTCTTTTGTGGAGCTTTGGACTCTTCAACTAATCCGAAGTTGCTTGAGTTGTACGATGTTGTTGGGTTGGTGTATCCTGAAGGGGACAAGTCAAGAGTGATACTGCTGGATCGGTGTAGATTATGCCGCAGTGGCTTGAATCTCCTTAAAGAGAGCGAGATATCCGCGCCTCAGCCTAAAGATTTGTTTATACATTTTTGTTCATTTTATTTCAACTGTAATTTATTGTATTTTATGATATATTACACCAACATAATCTATACTCTAAAAAAAATATATATATATATATATGTTGATTCATATCAATTAATTCGAAATTAATTATAGTTAAGGGAATACATTAAGATGAGGTGATGAGACATCTAAGTTTAACTTCAATTATTAAGAAATAAAATTTTGATTAATTTCAAAATCTGAAATATACACGGAGAATTTATATGAAAGGAATTGGGGTTATTTACATAGTTTGGCAAAATCTAAAAACTTTAAATATTAGGATTGCTGCATATACAGTTGAACTAGATAATATAAGAAAAAAATATAGATATAGATTTGTTCGCTCCAAACAATGCACTTTATGAATATTATATATGCAATATATTTAGTAATGGCCTTCCAACTCATCATGAATGCAATAAAAATGTAAAATTAATAAATATATGGCCAATTGTGATATATGGCCAAGTTAGGGATTGAAATTCAGATTAGGAAAATGTTGAAGCCCTCAGCTCCTACCCCGAATCATCTTCGGACCCTCAACCTTTCCTTGTTCGATCAGCTGGCTCTTCGTGTATATGTGTCAATACTCTTCAACTACTTGCCCAGCAGTATATGTACTGCTGAAACATCATGTAATAAGCTTCAAAAATCTTTGGCCCACACGCTAACTAAGTTTTATCCTCGGGCTGGAAGATCTAGAGAAAATGATCATCAACTCTCAATTCATTGCAATGATCAGGGTGTTGAGTATGTTGAAACCAAAATCAACGCGGATCTTGCTAAATTTCTACATGAAGGACCCGATAATGAGCCTTTAGTGTATCTCCTTCCTAAAATGGATCATCGATCATCAAGTCCATTACTTGGTGTTCAAGTGAACGTATTCAATTGTGGTGGACTAGTCATAGCAATACAAATTTCACACATCGTAGTTGATGCTTTCACTTTAGAAACATTTGTCAATGACACTAGCCTTACAGGGACCACAAAAGATTGTCTCCCAATTAGTTTCGGTCACTTGTCATCACTCTTCCCCACAAGAGTGCAATCAGGACCTCAATATTCGCCACCACCTCTCAACAATACTACTCTCCCTAAGATTGTTACAAAGAGGTTTGTCTTTGATGCTTTGGCAATAGCAAACCTCAAAAATACAATCGAAGATTCAACTGCCAGCAGTAGCAGGCGGCCTACTAGAGTGGTGGTTCATTTTTAAAAGTAGATTTTTCATTTTATTTAACTTAAATATTTTTGTTTATGCATTCCATGATAAGTTTCATATGTATTTAAAAATATTTTTTTTGTTATTTAGCTTAAAAAGAGAACTTCCCTCTTAAGTTTATTAAAGTGAAAGAAGATTTATGAGAAATAAAAATATCAATAAACATAAGAATAAGTCAAATAAATTCATGAATAAAAATTATATTTATATAGTGTAATTTTAATTGAAAAATATGAACAATTATCATAAAAATAAGAAGTAGTGAATATTATTACACATGATATTAAAAATAATGTATAAATATACATAAATGTGAAAAAATGATGTATAAAAAAGGTTTAAAGGGTATATTTAGCATTTATCTATTTTATCCCGTGCTAACTTATCATGTGATTAAAATTTATCCCGAGATTAACTCTCCTTTTCTCAAAGGATATCCACTTTGAAGAAATAGATAAATAATTCAATTACTTTAACAAGATCATATTAACTAAAAAACAATTCAAATACATCACTATAATTTTCTTCGATGATGACAATCTAAAATGAAAAAGGAAAAAAAAAACTCAATCAACCAACAATTTCATCACTTATATTTTTATATATATAATATATTAACAAGAAGTGACTAGGTTGGCGTATTGCCAAGTTGGTACTTATCAAAACAAAATTTTTAAGAGAGAGGAAAAACCCTTGAAAGTGCACGTACGTGGGGGATCAAAGTTGTCAATCATTGAACTAGGAGAACAATTTTTATAAAATGTGGATTAAAAACTCAAATAATCCACATTTTATAAAATGTGGATTAAAAAAATATTAGGACCTTCTTTAAGGTTTGTCTTTATGCCCCAATCTAGTTGAGTTGATTCTGAGAATATGTTATTAAATATGAAGAGTGTGATTATACATATTCAAAAGAGAATATTGTGTCAGATTTTAGAGTTGAAGAATACAATCGTATTTGATACGATGAGGAAAGTCTAACACATGATAATTGAAGCCCCTAATTAATTGTTTAATCCAATTTCCATGCCATGTTTATTAAATAAATAAACTAAGGCTTAAAAAGTTGCATAATTGCATAAACATGTTGGGCAGTCTGTAGAGTTGAAACTAATGGCCTGCCAGGCATATGAATTGGAACCATGTTCAAGATCTTTATCTTTAAAAATATCCAAGAGTTTACGGTATATTTTGAGATGTCTTTTAAGGGAATTTTGTACCCTTTATATAGGCGTGAACTAGGGTTTAGGGTTGAGTAACCTCCAAAAATCCTAAATTGAGTTGAACACAATTTGTACAGTCTCAACTCGAATTGAACGCATCTTGTAGAGTCCCACAAAATTTCAATGTCTACAAGTCAACTTGATTCATTTTTAAAGTAAAATTAGAACACATTACTTCGATATTTTAAACAAATTTAAAAGACTCTAACCGATTAAGTTTTAAAAATAATTAGAGAAAAAATTAAGATGTTTAAATTTCCACTTTGAAAAGGTGTTAGCACACAAAGTGATCGCTAGCGTGCGATTATTCGACGATTTGAAAAAAAATTCGGACTAACTTTTGAGGAAAAAAATACTTAAAAGGAAAAGAAATTTAAAGTAATTTGAAAAATAATTAACTTAAACACTTGAAATAATTTGTAAAATGTAAAGTTTGATAAAAATGACCAAGTAAAGAAAAGACGTTTGAGTAAAATCATTTAAAAGAGTAAGCCAACATAAAATGGTCCATCTTTAGGGATTTAATTAAGTTAGTTTAAACATTTAAAGTTAGAATTAATACATGATAAGCAAATACAAATTAAATAATAAAATTGGGCTCAAGACTAGTTTTTGTTCGCCTGAATCGGTTACTTGGGCCAAACTGCTGATTTTGGGCTTTTCAGCCCACTTTCAACATGTATGCTCAGTTGTATACCATAAAGGGTCGTTTGGTAATTTGAATATGAGTTATGATGGGATAAGTTATGTTTGGATAAGTTATGTTGGATTAGTTATGATGAGATAAGTTATGCTGCGTTTATTTCTTATTGAGTGTTTGATTTGTTGTATTCAATATAATATACATTGCATAAATTTTAAGAACAAGTTGTTTTTTTACAAAATTACCCTTCACTTTATTTAGTGTATAATATTTTCTTTGCAAGCTTTAGCGGTTCATTTTTAAAAATAAAACTTTCATTTTATTTAGCTTAAATATTTTTGTTTATGCATTCTCATTATAAATACCATATGTATTTAAATTTTTTTTTTTCTTATTTAGCTTAAAAATAGAACTCCCCTCTTAAGTTTATTAAAGTGAAAGAAGATTTGTGAGAAATCAAAATATAAATAAACATAAGAATTGGTCAAATAAATTCATAAATAAAAATTATATTTGTATAGAGTAATTTTTTAATTGAAAAATATGAACAATTATCATAAAAATAAGAAGTAGTGAATATTATTATACATGGTATTAAAAATAATGTAAATATACATAAATGTGAAAAATGACATATAAAAAAGGTTTAAAGGGTATATTTAACATTTATCTATTTTATCCTGGGATAACTTATCCCGAGATTACTATACCACCCAATAGGAGGGATAACTTATCCCAGTATTAATTCTTAATTCAGGGATAAGTTATCCCAAGCTTTGCAACCAAAGAGAATAAAGGGTACTTAAAATTTATCCTAGAGTTAACTCTCCTTATCCATCACATCAAACGACTCCCAAAAAAACATAATAAAAGTTAAGATCAATGACTTATCAAGATTTTCTCAAAGGATATCCACTTTGAAGAAATAGATAAATAATTCAATTACTTTGACAAGATCATATTAATTAAAAAAACAGTTCAAATACATCACTATAATTTTCTTCGATGATGACAATCTAAAATTAAAAAGGAAAAAAAAACTCAATTAACCAAAATTTTCATCACTTATATTTTTATATAATTTATTAACAAGAAGTGACTAGGTTGGTGTATTGCCAAGTTGGTATTTATCAAAACAAAAATTTTAAAAGAGAGAAAAAAACCCTTGAGGAAGTGCATGTACGTGGGGGGATTAAAGTTGTCAATAATTGAACTAGGAGAACAATTTTTATAAAATGTGGATTAAAAACTCAAATAATCCACATTTTATAAAATGTGGAATTAAAAAAAATATATTAGGGTCCCTCTTTAAGGATGATTTAGATTTGATCTCTATATGAATATTCCATTAATTTGCAGAATATTTGAGATTTCTATCTCTTTATGAAAATTTTGAAATCTTGATCTTTAAAAATACCCAAGAGTTTATGGGATATTTTGAGATGCCTTTTAAGGGAGTTTTGTACCCGCGTGAACTAGAATTTAGGATTAATTAAGTAACCTCCAAGAATCCTAATTTGAGTTGAACACAATTTGTAGAGTCTCAACTTGCAGAGTCCCACAAAATTTCACATATAGTAGCTGATGCTTTCACTTTAGCTACATTTGTAAATGAATCGGCGCACACTAACCTTACAGGGCCACAAGATAATAATTACCTCCCCAACTTTGGTCAATTATCATCGCTCTTTCCAGCGAGAGTTCTACAGTTGCCATCATTTGATCCCAACACTAGTTCTACTACTGGTACTGGCCCTAATTATAAGAATATCACAAAGAGGTTTGCCTTTGATGCTTTGGCAATAGAAAACCTCAAAAAAACAATCAAAGATTCAACTGCTGATCATGACATGATCAGGCAGCCTACAAAACTGGTAGTCGTTATGTCCTTAATATGGAAGGTTCTGGCACGCATATCTTCCGCCAAAAATGGAAATTCAAGGGACTTATCTTTCGGATTTGTTATTAGTTTCAGGGGGAAAATGTCCACTTTGAAGAAATAGTTAAGTAATTCAATTACTTTAATAAGATTATATTAACTAAAAAAAACAATTAAAATACATCACTATAATTTTCTTCAGTGATGACAATCTAAAATGAAAAAGCAAAAAAAAACTCAATTAACCAACAATTTCATCACTTATATTTTTATATATATAATATATTAACAAGAAGTGACTAGGTTGGCGTATTGCCAAGTTGGTATTTATCAAAACAAAATTTTTAAGAGAGAAGAAAAACCCTTGAGAAAGTGCATGTACGTGGGGGATCAAAGTTGTCAATCATTGAACTAGGAGAACAATTTTTATAGAATGTGGATTAAAAACTCAAATAATCCACATTTTATAAAATGTGGATTAAAAAAAATACTAGGACCTTCTTTAAGGTTTGACTTTATGCCCCCAATCTAATTGAGTCGATTCTGAGAATATGTTACCGAATATGAAGAGTGTGATTGTACATATTCAAAAGAGAATATTGTGTCAGATTTTAGAGTTGAAGAATACAATCGTATTTGATACGATGAAGAAAGTCTAACACATGATAATTGAAGCCCCTAATTAATTGTTTAATCCAATTTCCATGCCATGTTTATTAAATAAATAAACTAAGTCTTAAAAAGTTGCATAATTGCATAAACATGTTGGGCAGTCTGTAGAGTTGAAACTAATGGCCTGCCAGGCATATGAATTGGAATCATGTTCGAGATCTTGATCTTTAAAAATATCTAAGAGTTTTTGGGATATTTTGAGATGTCTTTTAAGGGAATTTTGTACCCTCTATATAGGCGTGAACTAGGGTTTAGGGTTGAGTAACCTCCAAAAATCCTAAATTGAGTTGAACACAATTTGTACAGTCTCAACTCGAATTGAACGCATCTTGTAGAGTCCCACAAAATTTCAATGTCTACAAGTCAACTTGATTCATTTTAAAGTAAAATTAGAACACATTACTTCGATATTTTAAACAAAAAAAATATTCAAAAACTATACGAAAAGTACTATATACTGCAATATTTTGCATATTAATATGATGAAAATTACTCATTGAAACCAACCGTGTATATTATACTTTGATGGTATCAAGAAGGAAGAAGCATTCCTTCAATGAAAACACTGCCGAGTTACTCTACATCATATACGGTAATATACTGTGATATTATCAGAGAGGAAAAAAAGGGAAGGGTAGGCCCTGTCGTTTTAAAATAAAAAGAGAATATGAAAGTAATGAGACATTTAAGGTTAAATATTTTACTTTTTTTCGGAGTATAAGTGTTCTTTTCTGGTCACGTCATTTTAATCCAATCGTTTATTCGAAAAAAGTTTTTAAATAATTATGGATAAAATCATGAAACAGAAGAGTTAGAAACAGTATGTTGTGTTTTTCTTATGTACAAATGATAAATTGAAGATTATTTAATTTACATAAAAAGAATTATATTAATTTGAAGCCGGATATGTTGCAGATTATGAAGAGTGTGAATGTGATTTTGCATAATCAAAAGAGAATATTGTGTCAGATTTTTAGAGTAATACAATACAATCGTATTTGATAGGATGAAGAAAGGGCAAGACATGATAATTGAATCCCCTAAATTGTTTAATCAAATTTCCATTTCCATGTTTATGGAGTATTACTTAATAAATAATCATGATCGATGAGTATTAAACTAATAATAAGGCTTAAAAAGTTGGGGAAACATGTTGGGCAGTCTGTAGAGTTGTGAAACTAATGGCCTGCCAGGCCTATATATATATATATATATATATATAGTACAAAGTACGAAGAAAGAAAACAAGCAATTAAAGTAATACTCAAACTCTCTCTGTCATCAACTATAATCGTAATGGCCAGGTTAGATATTGAAATTCAGACGAGGAAAATGTTGAAGCCCTCAGCTCCTACCCCAGATAATCTTCGGAGACTGAAGCTTTCCTTGTTTGATCAGCTGGCTCGTTCTGAATATGTACCAGCGCTCTTCAACTACTTGCCGAACAGCAGTACAATATCATATCATGATAAGCTTGAAAAATCATTGGCGGAGACGCTAACCAAGTTTTACCCTTTTGCTGGAAGATTTGGAAAAGATGATCCATTCTCAATCGACTGCAATGATGAAGGTGTTGAATATGTTCAAACCAATGTCAACGCAGATGATCTTGCCGAATTTCTCGGTAAAACCGATAATATTGAATCACGTTTGGTTGATCTTCTTCCTATAATAGATCTTCAGCCATCATCGCCATCAAGTCCGTTACTTGGTGTCCAAGTGAATGTATTTAATAATGGAGGAGTAACCATAGGGATACAAATTTCACATATCGTAGCTGATGCTTTCACTTTAGCTACATTTGTAAATGAATGGGCGCACACTAACCTTACAGGGACACAAGATAATAATTACCTCCCCAACTTTGGTCAATTATCACCGCTCTTTCCAGCAAGAGTTCTACAGTTGCCATCATTTGATCCCAACACTAGTAGTACTACTACTGGTACTGGCCCTAATTATAAGAATGTCACAAAGAGGTTTGTCTTTGATGCTTTGGCAATAGAAAACCTCAAAAAAACAATCAAAGATGATTCAACTACTGATCATGACATGATCAGGCAGCCTACAAAACTGGTGGTCGTTATGTCCTTAATATGGAAGGTTCTGGCACGCATATCTTCCGCCAAAAATGGAAATTCAAGGGACTCGTCTTTCGGATTTGTTATTGGTTTCAGGGAGAAATTTTCATGTATGCCATCTTTAGAACATGTTCTAGGGACTTTTTCAATTCCAGAAATTGCTAATATGGAGGCCAATGAGGCAAGAAAGGATCACTTGAATGATTTTGTAAAGTTGGTAGGGAATAGAATAGGGGACACATGTGCAGCCATTGGTAAGGCGTCAGTTGATGATATTTCCTCTTTAACTCTTAACAATCAGACAAAAATTATAGACAAAATTCTACAAAGAGACAAGATAGACGTTTATGGCACCACTAGTTGGTGCAAATTACCTTGGTATGAAGCTGACTTTGGTTGGGGAAAACCATTCTGGGTGAGCCCTGTTTCCTTCGGTATTCATGAACTAATTATTCTGATGGACACAAAATATGGTGATGGAATACAAATAATAGTTACTATGAAGGAGAATGAAATGACTGAATTCGAGAGAGACCCTCACATTTTGTCCTCCACTTCCAAACTAGAATTCCATTCCTTTGGATAAAATGAAACTACATTACTATGTTATAATATTTCTTGTTTTGCTTCTAATTGTTTTCTTCATTCATCACAAATCAATGTTTGGCTATGAGATTAATCAGCCAATTAGTTGATTTTCATAACTATCTTTATGTTAGCCCCTCGAGGCATTCTATTTATGTTTGATAAAGATTTT
The DNA here is from genome assembly GCA_036250505.1 of Solanum acaule. Taxonomy (NCBI): domain Eukaryota; kingdom Viridiplantae; phylum Streptophyta; class Magnoliopsida; order Solanales; family Solanaceae; genus Solanum; species Solanum acaule. The sequence goes on along the minus strand of JAJOOR010035913.1, from coordinate 675 downwards.
TCCTCTTACTGATATAATATTTCTTGTCTTGTTGGTCTAGTAAAATTAACTTATTATAATTGTGAAATCACCATTTCAACAAAACAAGAGATGAACAAAAATCAATTTTTTTAAGAAAAAAAAATTGTATGATAGATTGCTTTAACTAAGATTACAAGAATGTAATAAAACCAACCTGCTGAATAATAAATAGTATTTGGATAACTAGTGAACTTACCATGGTATATTTATTAGTAAATGATTTCTTCTTGATATTCAAATAACTAAAGTAGGTATGTACCAACACTCTTCCATTAATTACTTGCTAACCTTGGAAGAAATTACTGAAAGATATGATAAGGGACAAATGTACAGTCCACGTACCCAGAGTCCAGAGACTAGCCAATGAAATTATAAGAATCTTGAATGTGTTCTTTTGATTGAAGAGAAATTAATGGAGATAGTCTCTTGTGACATTCCATGAGCTCCCATGTTATTTCAAACTCGATTAGGATGATGGGAATTAATTTGCTTAATAGCTTTTAAAGAGGTATTCCTCAATTTACTTTTGAATAAAATGTGACGTGTATGTTGTCTATCTTATATGCAACGATTCTGGATTTTTGCTTCCGCTGTTTATGCATATCTTCCATCATGAACCTTATTTAACTATCTTCAGGAGCATTTGCCACATCT
>JAJOOR010035912.1:0-11007 GCA_036250505.1 Solanum acaule | reverse complement strand
AGAGCCTTTCCCATTACCAAAATCATCTGATTTGAAATATGGTAAAGGCTTTTGTGAATTTACACTTGTATAATACATGGCCCAATGTCTCCCTTCTAGGACAAAACTATAAGGCCCATCAACAGGTTCTTTACTGGACTTTCTACTAACAATCTTAGATGGGCCTTTAGCCCTTAAACTTTGGCCCACCAAAAGTGTATCCGTTGGGTGATCAAAACTTTGCCAAACAAATAAATCATTTTTGTCATGTAAAACCAAGTTGCCATTAGGCAAAAGTTTTAGCCCTGTTACACCTTTGTTGGCAGTATTGGTATGCCAAGCTACCGTGCCATCGACATCAGTTAGTACCAAATTCCCATTAGTACCAAATGTTAGAGTGGCGTTTTCGCGGACAGGCTTACCACGATTAGCCTCCCAGACCCATCGCATAATGGACTCAGATCTACGATGACCCATTCGTAGCCCAAGTATGAAGGTGTTTGGAGTTGAATTAAAGAAACAAAGGGTGAAAGGGAAGTTGACAATGTCCAACACACGATAATCTGCAAAGTATTCAACAGAGTATTCGCCAAATGAGCCTTCATTTATGTACTGGAAGGTTTTGGAAGGAGGAACATTAGCTAATGTTACTATGAATAAGGAACAAAGTGTTATTACAAGCAAACAAGAATATGAAGACATTGTTTTTGGTTTTGTGAATGAACAATTTTTGAGTTACTATATTTATACTAATAAAAAATTGTTTAATGATTTCTATATCTTATCCTATGGATCAATTTATTCCTATATTTGATAAAGCATTTGTTGACTTTGACAAATTCATCATCGATCAAACTTAAACAACACACTTTTGAATCCACTAATTAATTAATTTCTATTCACAAATTAATGGTTTAAGACCTTTTGGTTCTGGTCAGTGAAACCATGAACCAGTTATATATAACTTTTTGGGTAATGCTAAATGGCCAGAAAATTTGGCCAGAAATTAAAAGGTATTAAAATTAAAAGGGTAAAAATGTTCAAAAAGGTAAAAATAATATACGTAAAATATCATTTTGACCAAATTTTTTGGCCAAAAGGATTTTTCCTAACTTTTTTGTTTAAAAAAGAAATCCTTATTGGAAGAACATTTATGGCTAAAGTTGGATCTAGCTAGAAGCATCCACGCATGGTTGACATTTAAATTATACTCTATATACTAGTGACGGCTAGCTATGTGCTTACGTCTTTACTGTGTAACTTATATAGTACTGGTACTTATTAATTAGTTGGATGACATTAATGTTCAATTTAATGGAGTTCATCGTACATTTTCTTAAGAAAATATGTGGAATCATGCTGTTGAATTTTTAATTGCCCTACAATATAAACATTCAGATTTTCTCAATCCTTTAATAGTGATATATGTAGGCGGCAAAGTTCATGCAGTTTGGTTTATTTTCAAAGCGAAATCAATATTAAAAAATTTAGATATGTGAAAGCTATATGAAAAATACTATGAATTGCAGTAATATGATGAAAAAACATATTTTTAAATGTTGGTCTAAAGAAACGTATGGAGGGAGTAATTTGTAGAGATGGAATTATCAAAAACATAGCGAACCCTACAATTATTTGTATGTACATATAAAATTGGCCTGTAATTCTGTGTGGTACACTTTCTGTGCCATCAAATATTAGCTGTGAAAGTTTTTCAGTGAAATTTTGTGTATGTCATTTGGTTTGTCAAGGGATGCTGTTGCATGTACGTAGATCAGACAACTTTGATGAGATCGAGTGGTCCTTAAGAGCGCTATTTTATTTGAACATGTAATTTAAATTTCTGAAATTACTTTTTTTTCTCATATATATAAAAACTCGTGTGAAAACTATCAATTGTATTATAGCTGCACATATTTGTACAAACATGGAGACATTGAATATGTAGGTATAAATTTATGTACATATATATCAGTAAGCAGGGACCACACAAGAAATGGGAGTCATGATAATATATGAGTTATGACACTTTTTTTTTTTTTTGGAGAAATTAATTATATCTACCACGTACGTCTTTAATTTCTACACTTTTGTGTAAAAGGAAGCCATCATTAATTATGCTTTTCTTAATTATTAATTATATGTATATAGGTCTAAGTATTGTAAAAGGTACATGATAATCATATTGTTTAAAGCAATGTTCTTCTATCGCACTTTGGAAGAAAATATAGTTTTTAATGGCTGGAGTCTAGAGTGGCCTTAATCTTTTGCACTAGCATATACAAAAATATACACAGTGTGATCTGTCGAAACCAAATTTATTTTTCATAAGGTTAGTTGAGTCACGTACAACGTGATGTCCAATAAAACACTAGAAAGTTTACAAAAAAAATCATTTTTTCTTGAAATTGAACTCTAGTCTGAACATCTTTCGCCATAAAGTATAGAATTCAACTTATTTTCAAAAATTTGAAAAACAACAAAAAATTGTTTAGCCATAAATTTTTCACTTTAAAACTAAATAATTTTTTTTTTTCAAATTTCACAATGAAACAAGGTCAAACGCCCACTTAATCTAGCTATTCATCCGTAAAGAAAAACAGGAAAATTTAAATAAAATTAAGTTAGCAAGATCTCTTCTTCGCCTTTTTTTTGTACAATTTCAGTAGAATAAATCAAGGTTGCTATTGGGGTCTTTTCAGGGGAATTGAGTGTGGAGGAGAAGAAGACAATTTCAGTAAGATAAATCAACAGGGCCTATTTGTGCCCTTTACCATTGTGTTGGGATTACTAATTTTTTAGAAAACCCTACCAAAAAAAAATTCTCAAAAATAGTGTCTCCTATGACGAAAAAAAAGAGAGTAAAAAATACAGAACCCCTAACAATTTGGGCATTAATTACATCCAAAAGTTTTTTAAATTACAATAATGTGATACATTGCTCCTTCATCCGGTAAATGGCAAACGATATATAAGTTATGCATCGATCAAATACATAACTATAAACCAGATTCATATTGATTTAGGTTTGAAATAATTAGAGCTTTGTTTATCAACAATAACATTTGTACCAAATACATTATACACAAAGAAAGTTGTAATGTACCTAATGGAGGTGGAGTGATGTATCAGGATGTTAAAAAAGAGAATGAAAAAGAGGAATTTTGTAATTAATTCTAATAGTAGAAATTTTAGAGATTATGTTATTTTAAATCGTTTAATTACGTAATTTTCCCAAAAAATAATATGAAATCTTTTTTTGAAAATCTTTCTTTTTAACCTTTTTTTTTCCTTCTGAATTGTATTCCCTGAGTACTTTAGTTTGTAATAATTTAGAAACACAATCAGTACTTGCATGGTTGTAAATGAAAGCGACGAGTCATAGAGGAGCTAAAGACAATACCAGAAACTCCTACACAAATAAAGATGAGCAAATACAAAACTATTTTTTTTTGGTAATAAATACAAAGCTATTTATTACTACTATCAATATCAAAGAAAAACGACCAAACATTCCAATAAAACTATTATACTTGGTACGAAGGATAAGGAATAACTAATTTTAATATTAAATTTTAGGATAAGTTTATTTTAAATTTAATTGAAATAAAATCATAAAATAACTTATTTCAAAATTTGTTATTTCGGAATTGCAATATTATTTTTATCCACATTAAAAATGAAATAATAATCCTTGAATAAATCTTGAAATAACTTAATCACCGATCAAACTAGCCATGACAATTACATACTACTACCTAATTCATGGCTAGTTAGGGCTTAGGCAGCCAAATTCATTTGTTAGGTTGTTGCTTGCATCCTAAACTATTAATGTTGGTCCGTCTTTGAGAAATGAAACAAAAAAAAACTCATACTAGAGACTTTTCTTTAATTTTTAATCAATGTAGAAAAAAATGATACTTACTTTTATTATAATTTAACTTTAAATCTTTTTTATTTTTAATGAAATAATTTAAGGAAAATTGTATGAAATAGCAAACTATTAATTGAAATTAAATGCTATATTCATAGTTTCTTTTATTTGTAATTCGCAGCAAACATTCAATGTTTTTTGTCATCCCATTTATATACCGAAATATACAAATAGACCAAAATATACAAATGTAGGACCCATTTGTATACCGAAATATACAAATATACCCAAATACATATTTTTTATGTATATGTATACCGAAATATACAGATTAATAGTCATAGCAAACATAGTGCAATTATACAAACTATAGTTATAGCATACAAATATGATTTTTATGTTTGCTAAACCTAAAATTTACTCAATAATTTATAGTCACACAAATATTATAATTTATTATTATTTCTTACCACAAATTTCAAACACATATCTTTCATTCTTTAAGTTAATTTCATAATATTCAGTAAAACATCTCCACCATATAAAGGAGTAATATTTTCTTATCTAGCGGTATCAAAACTATGGAGTATTAATTAAGTACATCTCATATCCTCAAGCTCCTTTGAATTTTTCCCCTTCTCTCGAAAAAAAAATAATTTTAAATAAAGTTTGGTTATACATTTGGTTTTTGAAAATTTTCTTGAAGATGAATTTAAGTGTTAAAAAGTGTTCTTGACATTTATCAGGCAGTTTTTTTTCCCACTCGATTTTTTAAAAATTTTTGTTTCAACTTAATTAATACATATTTAAATATAACTTCAACTTTGAAATATTTTTTTCAACTTTTTGGTAAAGACTATTTTTGTCCAAATATCATACTTTTATGTTCAAAATAAAACTTCAATATGTTATCATATCATCAACCAAATATAACATAAATTTTATTTTAGATTTAATTCTAAATTTCTATCAAACTTAAAATTATCTGATTGATAACCTCTCAAATGAATAAATTAGTCTAAAATTTAATACACAAGATAATTTAGACCATGCATCAAACAGCTAAATATACATCATCGATCATAGGAGATTCAAGATTATTAGAGGAGATTATAATAAACTTAGCTTCATATGTTCTATTAATAATAGGCCGGTTTCTAGGCTCTAGATTTAACCAATTCCTATTGATGGTATATAGAGAAAAACTGAGGTACTATGAAATTTGTATTATATTGTACTAACATCGGAAATGAAAGTAATGATAAATAAATGTATAGTACCTTTTATTATATTTTTCTCGGATCTCAGACAACTATTATCTTTCTGAACTTATGTATATATTATTATTATTATTATTGGTAGAGTTACTTTTTAGTGTCTGAAACCTTATCTTTTAACCTATAAATAACTTTAAAGAAATTGAATAGCATGTGCTACTACTCTTCAATTTATATTTAGTTTGGATTATTTTATCCCATATTTTTCTTCCTTTTTTTTTTTGATAATAGTAGGGACCAATTTTGACCTCAATATTAATTACTCCATATAATAGCAGTAATAAATAAATATAGAAGCTTGAAAATCTTCTGTAAAAAGAAATTGTTTCTTACGTTTTGAGTTCAAGTTCAAGAAAGTGATGTGGATTGTAGTAATTAATGAAGTGAGTTAAGATAAAAATAACAAATAATTTTCTTCGTCTCTTTCTAGATCTTTCTAAACAGAACTGTCCAATATATATACTAGTGAAAATAATAGATATTTCGTAAAATTAATCTATTTTTTTTAACCGTCAAACGTATATATGCTAACAAAGAAGAAGAAAAACTAGAAAGTGTTGGGTCAGCAATCTTTTCGTAGGCTTTGGAATATTTTTGGGCCCTTGACCTTTATGTAAATGGCCTGACAATAAAAGCTCAATAATTATTACTGTACTGATATTACTACAATTTATTTAAATTTTTGGGACAGATAAGATATTTATTTATATGCTGGAATTAGTTGAAGTTTGCGCCAACTAAGATTCCGAAAGTTAAACGACATCCAATGAATCATATATTAGTTGAATGAATATATAGATTTATTGATTATTAGTTGAAGTCAACTACGTGTATAACTGACATGAAGATGCTCTCTGTTTCTATTTTTTAACCCTTTTTTTAGTCAAGGAAATTGTGTTGTTAGATCTACTTATGGTAATTAGATGGGGGATTTAAATAGTCTCTTCGTTGCAAAGGGTTTGTTTTATTTTTATTTTTAGTCTGTTTAAAAAGAATGTTATTTTCTTTCTTTTTTGATAACTTTTTAATTTCAATTTTTCACAAAATATGTTTAAGACCATAAAATTAAAAATATTTTGATACATTTATTATTCAATATATTTTTAATATAAAATTATAAGATTCAAAACAGAAGTCATCTTTTTTTTTCTTCATGTAAAATTAAAGTCAAGACAACTAAACTATGCATGAGTATATTTTATTCCTTTGGAATTTTGAGACAAAATAAGAGCACAAGATCTAACAAGAATCCACATGATTGACTGTAATTCTTGTTTCTTTCTTTGATGAGAAAGTTGAAGACTGTGATTTAATTGTCTGTTTGGATAACTTTTTCGAAAAGTTTTTGACATAATGATTTCTAAATAAGTATTTCGATGATTGTTGTTTTAAGTAATTTTGTTACGAGAAGTTTCATCTAAAAAAATACTTCTATTGGAGTTAAATTGCTTTTAAAGTACTACTATTAGTTTTCGAATTAAAAATTATATTTTAGTCCACGTATAAATTTCAATTACCCTTTTAACGATTAATATTTATTTTTGTTAAATTTATTGTAGCTGGCTCTAAAAGAGAAATAAAAGCCAAATATTGTCTAAAAGTGTTTTTGAAGAAGCACAATATTATTGTCTATCAAATATATGCCTTGCCTGAATTTATCTTATTTTTGAGCAAACATAGGAAAAGCCGATCATATATAACACTTTTGTCGTTAAATGTCTTAATCTTAAGGAAGAAGTTCCTAATGTTGTGCTGTAATATTGTTCCTTTTCTTGAGCTAGTATAAGAGAATAATATATTTTTCATCATTCTTTTTTCCGTTCTTATCATATGATTTAATTATCATATAATTGTATATTTGAGAAAATCAAAATATAGTTAAATCTTTAATTTTCAAAGTTATGTCATCGTCCTATAGTAGTTTCATTTGGTAAAAACTTATCCACGTGGAATTGTTTTTTTTTTTTGGTTTCCATCCAGTGTCCGGTATCCACATTAAAGTCCGACTAAATTTGGATTCGCGGAAAGTCCCACATTGAGTGTAAAACGCTCTCTAACAAAAGCGACTCCGTACCCAAGAGGCTCGAACCCATGAAATTGTTATACCAAACCCAGGATAGAATCAAATTCAAAATCCAGGCTTCATATTTAGAAGATTCTCGAATCAAGTTAGCTAAAATTTTACCAACAAATGAAAAATCTAGATAATTAACAACTGAGCTTTTAATGTGTTTGAATATAATGTAAACATCGTTAGACTTTATTATAAAGATTGTAAATAAGTATTTATCATTCCACTATTAGACTTTATTATAAAAATTGTAAATAAGTATTTATCATTCTACTTTTGAGTAAGCGCTTTCGTTAAAACAATTACGACTAGTTTAAATAAATGTAATATATGCCACTTATCCTAATTTGTAATTACTAATTACTGTTTGGGGATTAATGTAATACAATTATCACTTGTTACCGAAGAAAGAGAATTGTGGGGGTATGTATACTTCCTTTTTATCAGTGTGGTATATTGAAAAAATAAATATTTCTTTTTCTACTTAACAATTTTTTCTTATCATAATTTATTTTTTTTACAATTAATTGAAGAACTAATATAGGCCAATTTATATTTTTGAAGCCTAATTAGTTAATAGATTGAACAATTTAGTTATACTTTAGCAATAATAACATACTCTAGATAAGAACTTAAAAATAAAGAAAAACAAACAATATTTGAGAATATGATTATCAATGCAAAATAATCACGAATGACAAATTTGTGATATATATTAAAGAGATTACTTCACACAATATGTGTGTGTTTGACGTTTATTGTCCTTCAAGAAAATAGAGAATCAGATTTTTTTTTTCTTTTTTATTATTAGCACTTGGAAAAAGAAAAGTACTCTATATTTCTTATTCAATATATAATGGCGCCGTGCCGTGACCTACCATACACGGCGGAATAAACAAACGCTCATGGGAACCCCCACTATTCAAATAAACAATACATGAAGGGCAACATTGTATAACCATAATGCAAAATTCCAATTTACCCCTTTAAATTAAAATTGGGGATTACAAGGTGAAATATCAAATTCAAAAAACGTGTACTTGAACTTAAGGAGGGTAAAATGCAATTTCATTAGTCATAAAGGGCAAGACAGTCTTTCTACTGTTGTTCAACCTGTAATGATACCAACCACCTAGGAAGCATGGCTTGCAGAGTTGGCAATGTCGTTTCTCTTTGGACGAATTCACCATTTTCACTCTCTCTAAGCTGAAAACTATTAGACCCATCGTTTTCTCTCTCTAGATATACAGATTTTCTCTCTCTATACATCACTCTCTCTATCTAACCCAGTAGTTAAGCTGCTCCACTCCTTCAACTACCCCTCTTTACTTTCTCTTTCATCATTCCATCATTTATTTCTCCCTTATTTATTAATTCTCTCACATTCAATTAAAGAATACTTGTAGGCAAAGTAGAGAGAGAGAGAGAGAGAGAGAGAGAGAGAGAGGTGAAACGGAACGATGCCGTTGGTGAGAACTGCGGTGAGGAATGTGTACGGATTGGGAACGCCGGAATTGTACCGAGACGCCGAGAAGGAGGATCCAAAGGCGGTGCTTGACGGAGTTGCAGTCGCTGGACTCGTCGGGATCTTGCGTCAGCTCGGCGATCTCGCTGAGTACGTTTTTTAATTTTTCAGAATTTTTTTTGAACACATTTGTTCATTTTCTGCTCTTTGCTAGCTTTAAAGTTCAATCTTAGTGAACGTTTTCCGAAAAAAGTTTCGTCTTTTGATTTTTCTGTTGAGTTCTATTCTGTTATACTGTGGTGAAGTTGAAGTAATTTCTGAAAAAAGTTGAACTGTTTTTGTACTGACTAAACGGAAGTATTGCTGAAATTTCAAATTAATTAAGTTGAAATTTGGCTAAATTTCGAATTAAGTTTATTGCTTACTAAAGTTACACTTTTTTTTCGATGAGAAGGAATTATCTGAATTTTACTCGTTATCAGCATCTTTCTTTCATAATTATTTCCCTAGTCTTAGTGCATGCAAAATAAGTTGTTCCTCAGCTCCACTTTTCATGACACAAGTATGTTAATTTGACTGGTAGATTTTATAAAAGTAGTGGAAGAAAATGCTAATGTGGTTTAAATTTTCCTTGGTATCAATGCAGACTTGACTAATGATAGGGCACAATGAAAGAAAAAGATTCATATATGTCATGCTACTAGTTGAGAATAGGTTTTAGACTTGTTAGAGAACTTTTAATATTATTGTTATTATTATTTATTATATATATTTGAAATTATTTTTCACTTCATTTTATTTAGTATGATGATGATATGAAATGAGCTTAAATGAAGAAGTCGGGATTCATATAGTCCACCTCTAACTTGTTTGAGAATGAGGTGTAGTTGTTGTTTGATTTGGATTTTTGAAACTATACTAGTGATGTTAAACACTTCTGGTTATTTCAAATGGAAAAATGTCATTTAAATTAGGAGAAAAAAGATGATGTCTTATAAATAAGAAAAAAAAGAAGAAGGTAACTCCTTTTTCTGTTCAATTTGGTTACTTCGGATCTACCCAAGTCAAGTTGACTGGATTTTGGGGAAAATGAGAGAAGGATAAACTTTTCATTTGAAGATAGCAAATAGAGATTTACCAAGGAAATTTGTGGTAAAAGGTTTTATCATATTGACTCTAGAGAATTGTGAAGTGAAAAAATATTTAGACGAAAGGGGTAATGGCCATCATGCTGTAAGGAAAAAATGTTTGTATTTGGAAAGTTCAATGTTATTCTGCTTACATTTGCAACATTTATGATGAGGCACTTGGTAAACATGATCAGAGGAAGTTAACCTATTGATAATCTTAACATGTGACTGCATTGCAATTGTTGTCTTGATTACTTGAGTGGTGGTTCTTCACACGCACATTCAGTTGTAAAATTGACTAAGGCTTTTGGCAGTCATCTTGTACAATATGGTGGGGTTTGTCAGGGAATACTGTGGTTCTAGCATTCAACATTAATATATTGGGTTTAAGTAATTGGCATCTTTAAATTTGTTATTAGTGAAGAATCTTTTTTTTTTCTTCCTGTAAGTGCTAGTCTGCTAGAAACAAGCTATTTAGGCTAATTGGAAGATATGGTTGATTTCAGTATGGTAGTGATGACCAGTATGACCAACAAAAACTCAGCAGAAAGTCCTGAATTATTATAGCTCATACAGAGTAGTTATAATGCATCTAAGAAATGGTAAATGCTGGGCCAGCATTGCTAAAATGTAGTTTAATGTGAACCCCCCCCCCCAGGATATAGCTTACCGATCAATGAAGTTTTAATGAAGACCATGAGGTATCAACGTTTGAATTGTTGCAGAGGCAAAAAATTAAGGTGATTTCTTTCCATCTGCCTAAGGCTTGACAGGTAAAGTTACCTGATACATGTACCTGTATTGGTGTAAAGATGCAAGTACCTGTGATATGAAGACCATGAGGTATCAACGTTTGAATTGTTGCAGAGGCAAAAAATTAAGGTGATTTCTTTCCATCTGCCTAAGGCTTGACAGGTAAAGTTACCTGATACATGTACCTGTATTGGTGTAAAGATGCAAGTACCTGTGATATGAAGACCATGAGGTATCAACGTTTGAATTGTTGCAGAGGCAAAAAATTAAGGTGATTTCTTTCCATCTGCCTAAGGCTTGACAGGTAAAGTTACCTGATACATGTACCTGTATTGGTGTAAAGATGCAAGTACCTGTGATATGAAGACCATGAGGTATCAACGTTTGAATTGTTGCAGAGGCAAAAAATTAAGGTGATTTCTTTCCATCTGCCTAAGGCTTGACAGGTAAAGTTACCT
>JAJOOR010035909.1:0-14444 GCA_036250505.1 Solanum acaule | reverse complement strand
CACTACCTCGTGGAGGTAGAGAGGCTGTTTCCGGGAGACCCTCAGCTCAAGAACATCAAATCTAAGTGACAGGAGAGCTATATATAAAACATAACAACCAATCCAAAAGATAGTGTATAATCAACAAATGATCCAATAACATCAAGAAAGTAATCAACCTATAATATTATTATAAGAAACTAAGGCGGATGGTTAACTCATCCATATAACGTTTAAGCACCACATTAGGTGAAGAATCTGGTAAGAATTTTGTGAAGTCATCAAGCAAATCTGGATGATCATGGAAAAGTATGGTGACCTATACGTAAAAAGAAAAACAAAAGATAGTCACAAATCAATAGATGAGATCATCTAATAATAACTTAAAAATGGTTTATCACCTCATGGTAGACTTTATCAATGTTCTTGTGCTCTTTGTACATCTTCAAAATGGCTAAGAAGGATCCATACACATGATTATCGCTTTGGAAACGAATCTGCAAGAAGTGATAACCACAACAATTAAGCTAAGACTCATATACAATTATAATAGTACATATATCTGTATTATTATAAAAGTATGAGACTCCGATAGATATGTTGATAAAATAAGAAGCAAGAGAATAACCTTTACTTTCTTCACAAAGCTGATAGCTTCTTCAAAATTACTTCTCTGTGGAGTTGCCTCATTTTTACACTTCTGCTCTATGTATTTCTCTGTGGACTTAGTATGCCCTTCATCCCACTTAGTCACTTCACCTACAAAAATTCCAACTGCAAAAGCAGTAACCAATCAAAATGGAATCACATATATATATGTGACATAACAAGTTTACCGTCATGAAATTTCAAGATTTACCATCTCGTTCGTAGCACTCTATAAATTCATTAAAACCCTCCATAAGATAGAGATGATTTCCGAGTGTACTAGAAACCTGAAATGAGTAGCATGCTTTCAAACCTATGATGCTTAAATAACAACACAACCAGACCGACTTGTACATCATTTCAAAGACATTAGTACCACAAAATTAAATCCTGTTAAAACAAGATTCAGTACCCTTGTTCCTTCCTTTTGTCGGTCAAAATAGAGAACAACGACATAATACCTAGTGTTATCCGATAAGTGGGATATGGAGAGGATAGAGTGTACGTAGATCTTACCCTTACTGGGAGGTAGAGAGTTTGTTTTCAAGAGACTCTCAACTCAAGGAAAAACAAATCAAAACAGATCGAAAAAGAAATAACATAAGTGAAGAAAAATACTATATAGAAAGTGCGATCACAAGGATTTTTTCCTCACGATTGGGTTGTTGTTGTTCAGTGTACAACTTGCAAGTTTATGTTTAGCATGAAGATCAACCAAACTATACACAGCAGAAATTATAAACGAGCAAAAAAGATAGATTAGATGCATGATACACGTACCAAACTTTGTAACTGCTGCCTTGAAACTATATCTCTGCTGTAAAAACGGAGACATTTTAAGAATGTTTGATAATCAGTTGGGCTGTGTAGTCTTTTCTTAACCTTTTCACAAAAAGTGAACCCTTTACCATACCTATCTGACAAGATCAAGCAAATCATATTAAAAACCATACTAACCAAACTCAACAACACTTAGCTCAAAACAAATCCATACACCAAGAACTTAACCAAAGACAGTTGTTTCCTTCGGGGGAGCCTCAACTTCGTCATCGAGTATTATTTCATAGCCCTTGGGCAAGAAAGAATTGAGTCCAAGGAGCAAACTAGGATACCCTTTAAACAATTCTTTCACTCGTGCTATGACACCAACAATATCGATTCTGTGAGGAATATTCAAAGACTTAAGTCCCACATAATTAATCACCAAAGCATAATAGAAATAAATGAGGATCATGAACTAGGCAAATTGTAGTAGCAAACCTTCGAGCCTTAAAGTCATTCATAACCTCAAGGAACAAGTTAAACTTCTCACTTTGGTCTGGAAACATGTCCTTAATTATTTCCTTCAAATAAGTCAATGCATCATTAGTTGTCACGTTTGGGTTACTAGCATTGCTACCAGCGCTACTGCGGTCGCCTCCTCTTTTGCCCAAAGCACTTTCACAAAATTGTGATTGACCATACCTAATTCATTCGAGAGAGAAAAACCAATGCATCATAACCATAGTCATAACTCATAAGTAGACACTAATCAAGGATGCGGGTCATCAATAAAGTAGGTGAAATTACGATATTGCTTGAGTAGATTTACTATCCCTAGATCATATCATTAAATGGAAAATTAATTGGACTATCTTATCTATATCTCAAACCCATAAACTATTTTCACAAAGTCCCAACTTTAGAGGTTGGGGTCGAACCACAAGGATGGGAAAATGGGATCACCTTCAATTGATTTCACAACTTGAAACACACTAGCAAGACCAAATAAAACTCTTCATCGCGATCGCAGTTGAGGGGCCCACTATTGCGGTGGGACGCTAAGCTAGACTCCGCGATCGTGGGAAGGCAATCGACATGGGCATCGCGAATGCCGCAATGAAGTGGGTGAAATTATGAGATTGCTTGAGTAGATACATTATCCCTAACTCATATCATTAAATGGGAAATTAATCGGATTGCCCTATCTTTATCTCAAACTCATACACTATTTTCACAAAGTTCCAACTTTAGAGGTCCGGGTCGAACAACAAGGATGGGAAAATAGGATCACTTTCAATTGATTTCACAACTTGAAACACACTAGCAAGACCAGATAAAACTCTTCCTAGCGATCACGGCTGAGGGGACCGCAATCGCAGAGGGACACTGAGCTAGGCACCGCGATTGCGAGGGACACTGAGCTAGGCACCGCGATCGCGAGAGACACTGAGCTAGGCATCGCAATCGCGAAAGGGCTCCTGCGATCGCGGTCGTGGAAGGCAACCGACATGGGCATCACGAATGCCGCAAAGAAGTGAGTGAAATTGTGAAAAATAAAGATGATTTTTTGGAGATACAAGTAATTCTTGATATTTAATAGAACTTTCTAGAGTTCTATAGTATCTTTAGTATTTGTTTTATCTAAGAAAAATGTAGATATTTGTAGTTAGGAAAAAACTAGAATAGTCTAGGATAGTATCTAAGATAATTATCTTAAAGAAATATCTAGATATCTAGAAGATAAAGTTTACTAGAATTTTCTTTGTAGATTATCTAGAAGAATTTCTAGAACCATCCATGAACAAGTATAAATAGAGGATGGTCTTGTACATTTATAACCTAACCTAAGAACAACCCAAATAAAGATGTCTTTTTCAATAAACAAGTTCTCATTTCTAGCTTTCTCTTCTTTAATTGAATCTTCCGATCTTAGTTAACGGTCTTAGGCTAGCAGAAGGTTTCCCGATTATAATACTTTTCTTCTGCTATTATCTACATGGTATTAGATCCATATCCATAAGTTGACTTGTGAGTGTTATTTCAAGATCGGGTTAGTGGTAGATTCAACTGGTTTGTCTATATAGATTTTAGCGGCCCTGTCAATGGATTAGGGGTGGAGTTGTTGAATAAGTCAAATTACAAGGTATGGAAAACATGTATGGAAACATACTTTGTGGACGAGGATTTGTGGGATGTTGTGAATGGGAGTAACACAAGCTCTCATGCTGACGGAACGGAAAATGACAGTGCGTACAAGAAGTGGAAGCAGATTAATGCGAAGGCATAGTTCATTCTGAAGAGGACAATCTTCTCTAGTTTATTCGATCATATTATAAAGTGTAAATCAGCTCATAAAATATGAAGGACCCTCGATCATTTGTTCAACAAGAAGAATGAAGCTCGACTATAGATCTTAGAGAATGAATTGACTAACACCACTCAAGGTAACCTTTCTATCACCGAGAATTCTTTTAAGATTAAGGACTTATGTTTTGAGATATCTTTGTTGAATCCGGAAGAGGCTATCTCTGAATCACGAATGATAAGGATTGTTATTCGTGGCTTGAAGCTTGAATATATTCCATTTGTGACGTCGATTCAATGATGGGCTCAACAACCATCCTTGGATGAGTTTAAAAATTTGTTGTCGTCACAGGAATTACTAGCCAAACAGTTGGCTGGTGTATTCATCAAAGATGGAGAAGAAAATGCTCTTGTAGACGATAAGAGGAAATTCATAGGAAAAGTAATAGATATGTCGTACTCTCGATCCTCAAGTGGTTCAAGCTCCCCTGGAGAAAATGAAGAGTCTCCTAACTATTACGGTAAGAAGCCTCTCAGATGCTATAAATGTGGTAAATAGGACACGTAAAAAGATATTGTCGAGCCAAAGAGAGTAACATGACTCAAATTGAGAAAGCTACAAAAGAAGAAGATTGGGAAAGTGCTTTTTAGCTGAGGCTTGAGCAATAGATGATATGGTTTTCATCAACCTTGAAAAAGATTGGATTGTGGATTCTGAATATAATGCAGTCGATCACATGAAAATGTGAAACGTTGATGTCATTAATATGAAGCAAGAAACAATTAAAGATGTTCATACTGGTGATATGGTAACTTCTATCGAAAAAATCAAGGAAATAAATTCTGAATAAGAAGTGCCTGGAGTAATATATGTCGATGGTGACCTTTATGGAGAAAGTATTGAGGAAGATGCATGGGAAGTTGAAGTCTGTGATAAATCATCAGCCATATCGAGGTCAGTCATTGGCTTAGATCAAATATTGGAAGCAAATGGAGATAATGGATATCAAATAGATGAGGAAGCTGACCTTGAATACTCAATTTCAATTGAGACGGACGACATAGTTTTTAAAAGCTCTGAAGATGACAAACAATTTGTTAAGGATCTAAAAAGAGAATATGGTAGTGGATCATGTGCTAGTGATGAGGCTGCACAAGAAATTGATGATCAATTCATCACCAACTCAAATAAAGTGATTGATCCTAATAAAACTTTCTTGGTTTATGGAGATGTGTTAGAAGTAACGGGCTCCAGAATCTTGAAACCTAAAGTTCCAAATTTGTCCATCCCAGATGTTTATCCGAATAGTACAACCGTCGGGAAGCTAAGAAAAAAGTGGGGGGGAGGGGGGGGGGGTCTGAGAACTCAACAAGGAGATAATTCCCATGGATCAATTACTGCTGAAGAATCTTCATCATTTGAAGAACCAAGAGGACTTCGGAAGAAATTGTATCGATCTTCACCAAGATGTGACACAAAGTTTCGTTTGAGTTCTTCTTGACAAGTGTGGGATAGTTTCCAAAAAAATCACTTTAAGGGGAGTGTGAAAAATAAAGATGATTTTTTGGAGATACAAATAATTCTAGATGTTTAGTAGAACTTTCTAGAGTTTTATAGAGATATCTTTAGTATTTGTTGTATCTAAGAAAAGTGTAGATATTCTAAATTATTAGATATTTGTCGTTTGGAAAAATCTAGAATACTCTAGGATAGTATCTAGGATAATTATCTTTAAGAAATATCTAGCTAGATATCTAGAAGATAAAGTTTACTAGAATTTTCTTTGTAGACGTATCTAGAAGAATTTCCAAAACCATCCATGAACAAGTATAAATAGAGGATGGTATTGTACATTTGTAACCTAACCTAAGAACAACCGAAATAAAAGAGTCTTCTTCAATAAACAAGTTCTCCTTTCTAGCCTACTCTTCTTTAGTTGAATCTTCCTATCTTACTTAACGATCTTGGGCTAGCAGAAGGTTCTCCGATTATACTTTTCTTCTGCTATTCTCTACAGTAACTATGAGATTGCTTGAGTAGATATATTATCCCTAACTCATGTCATTAGATGGGAAAATAATTGGATTATTCTATCTTTATCTCAAATCCATAGACTATTTTCACAAAGTCCCATCGTATGGAAAGATGGGATTGCCTTAAATTGATTTCAAAAACTTGAAGCACACTAGCAAGATCAGACAAAATTCTTCCTCTGAGTTAGGCCACGCGATCGCGGAAGGCAACCAACATGGGCATCGCAAACGCCGCAAGGATTCCCGATCGTGGAAGGATCATAACTCAAATTTTAATAAAGACATGTGGTATCTTCATACGTGACGAAATCTTGATAGGCGTTTGTGGTGTTTGTTTAAGTTGAGTATCTAAGCACATGATCAAACAATTTATATTCAAATATTTGAAAAAAAATTTATGCAAATATCTATGCAGTTAAGTACATAAATAAATTTAATTACACATATGGGTCTTAATTGGAACATTCTTAAGGTTTTTCGCTAGTATGATATATTTTAAATGACTATTGTATCTACGCAATTTACAACGCAAAAATCATTCAGAATTGAGTGAATAGAACTTACAATTCTCCAATTGGCCGCTTTAATTTCTCGTTTGCAGATACCTGGACTTTCAATCGCGTCATGCTGCAAAAATAGTATAATATACAACAATATTAAGAATTAATCCATAGAAAAAATCATTAAGGATCCGTTTGATCATTAAAAAAACATTTAGAATACAATCAAACATTACTAAATCTTTATTTATACCTTTCTACTCTGTGTTGGAGGAAAAAATAATGCGTATATTATTATAATACCTAGTAATGTGACTCTCTCTCTCTCTCTACCTTTATATTGTTGGAGAATCCTAAGTCCCTTTCCTTCTATATAGCATAAGGACTTCTTCGTTGTCCTGCCGGGTTGTTGACAATTAGGTCAAACGCGGGGGTATTTTAGTCTTTCTCTTATATGTTGGCTTGATTCAATTTAGGGAAAGTTACATGAAATTGTAAACATCTAAGAGTATATTTTATAATATAGCTAAAGTTTCGATTATTTTTTATTTGTGGCTATAGTTTCACGAAATTTTGCTATTCGATTTTCTAATGGTATAAATCAGAATTTGTGTAATTCGTGTCCTAATTGTATAAACCCACAATTTATATAATTTGGTTCTTGATTGTATAAATTCAGAATTTGTATATGATTACTCTAGCTATTTGTATACGACTTATGAAATTCATAATAAATTGCCATGTTTGTATATTGGCAAACAAAATATACAAACGGTGTTTTGAAAAAATTTCAAATGTATAAATACATAACTCGTATGTACATACTCTGTTTTTATATTCGCAAGCGAAATATACAAATTGTAGTCTCCTAACAAACAAAACTATAGCTATGAAGCGCAATTATCGAAACTATAGGTATAGAACCTTATTATATCTAATATCTTAGCTATTTCTTAAATTTTTTCATCAATTTATTGAATTAAAAATTATTCATTAGGTCCAAAAAGAGTAATCTGACAATAAAGATAGCCTCGTTTGTAATTTTTACTGTTTTCACTTCTTCTTAAAGATTCCACATATTTCCTTTTCACTGTCATATACATAAATTGTCTCAAAAAATTGGTTGATGTGCAAAAATGGTGGAGTTTTGAGATGGGCACAAAAATGAAGTTCATGAATGAACCCAAATTTTTGTTTGTTATTTTGCGGTCTCCTTTATCAATCAATTTCCCCAATTTGATTGATAAATTGTTTGTTTAATTTTGATCTGATAGGGTTTAATACGAGTTTACATAAAAGTAAAAAAATATGCATGCACAATAATGATATAACGAATTTAACAACTTATTGTGGTAAATTATAGTAATTTATAGAGTGATAGACATAAAATGTGGAAGTTATAAAATGCACGTCACAACCTATCCACTTAACAAACAATTATATATTGCAATAAAAATGTCATTACAAATTTATTACATATCATCAACATTCTAGATCTCAATTAGTTTAGATTTAACTGCAATCAATTTCAACAATTAAAAAATTATCAACTCTTTTTGTAATTTTTGAACTTTTCTACGTGTGAGTTTTACGAAATCTAGAGAAGAAGAACATTGCTCATAATGATGTTGAAAAAAAAGTCAACTATAATATACCTCACATATGATCAAAGTTTTGTATCAAGTAAACAATGCAGGGCAAGATGAAAACAAATAATGATTATTAAATATAGTATAACTTACATAAATCGCATATTGTAAAATCTAAATTACCTTCTATTTCTATTATTTTTCTAATTACACAAATCCCATACTTTTTAGGCATTTCGGATACATAATTATTAAGGTTCCGGATACATTATTGATGATACATTATGTATCAATCTGTTGGACTTATTAAGGAAAAAAAAAACTGAAAAATCAAATTAAGATCCCATAGTATCCATCTGTTGCACTAATTAAGGGGGAAAAAAACTGAATATTAAATTAAGATACCATAAATTGCGCTATTCCATTCCAAATTATTGTCAAAATTCAATCATATAGTGTAACAATTCAAAAAATTAAATTTCTTCTTCTTGTTCATCGTTCTCTTTGTTTTATAAAAACTTTTGTCGAAATTTTGGATAAGCGAGGTGAGTTATGAAGGATACAAAAGTGATGGAATTGTTGTTGGACAAATGATTTCTTTTGTGAATCTTCAATTGTTCATCGAATATCCTTTCGATTTTGCTTCAAGATTGTCGAAAATTTAGAGATTCAAAATTCTTCTCCAGTTCATTGAAGATCCTTTCAGTTTTGATTCAAGATTATTGAAAATTTTGAGTTTCAAAATTATTCTCCTAGTTCATTGAAGATCCTTTCAATTTTGATTCAAAATTATCGAAAATTTTGAGAAGATTCATCATGAAGATCCTTTCAATTTAAATTGATAAGTGTTGTATTTCTACTAGATATACATTAAATAAGAAAATGTTGCCCATAAGATTTTAGGTTTGAGATCGATACATTATTGTTTGGTAATTGTTATGTATCAGATAGATTTAGTATAAATTCGAATTTACGTATCATAACTAAAAAAAATAGTGCATGATACATTATTATTTATATATCTTATTTTGTTTGATAAATACTATATTTTAAAATTAAAAAAGATACATTATACATGTAATTGTTCCAAAATAGCTTCTTTTTTGTGTGTGTGATACATAACACAAAGTTTATGTATCAAGTACATTTATATTGAACACGACAAACACTAATCGAAGATTCAACAACATTAGAGTTATGTATCAATACCTTAAATATGAACATTATACATTGCATAAAACAAAAATGATTGTAGCAATTGGAAATATATTATTCTACTAAATCCACATAGCATTATTGTTAATTAGACCTAAAAAGCACGACATAAGTGCAATATTTCACTTCTTCAATATTTAGTCGTCATCCAAGTTAGACAACAAATTGGCAATAGACGAATCTACCAAGAATTTAGCGAACTCATCTAGGAGATCTCGATGGTTCTTGAGAAGTACAACAACCTATACATATAAAAAAAAATAGTACTTATTAATAAAAAAGAACACGAGGATCGTCTATAATATATATTTAATTTTAAAATATTTTATCACCTCACGGTTCACGTCTTCGACGTTCATACACTCCTTCTTGCACATGGATAGAATATTTATGAAGGATTTGTACTCATAGTCATTTCCTAAGCATTTCTACAATAAGTTATAAGTCAGCAAGTTAGGACTAAAGGGATTTTTTTTATCAGAAAAGAGACCTTTTATTACTAAAATCAAAAGATAACATAAAATGTTACCTTTATTTTGTTCATTAAACTGATTGCTTGTTCCAAATTTGTTTTTTTTTTCGTCTTCATCCGTGAGAATTATTTCATAGTCATTGGGCAAGAAAAGATTAAATCCAAGAAGCAATTTAGGATGACCTTTAAACAATTCTTTCATTTTTGCTATGACACCAACAATATCAATTCTGTGAGAAATATCAAAGACTTAGTCCCACATAAATCAAAACATGAATTAATGAAGACCGCGACAATAGACAGATTGAAGTAACAAACCTTTTTCACTTAAAGTTAGTCAGAACATCAAGAAACATGTTATACTTCTCCGCTTGGTCTGAAAACATGTCCTTAACTTCTTTCAAATAAGAGAGCGCATCATAATACTCTGGCTTATTATTTTTATGACTGCCACCTCGTATTCCGCTCAAATCACTTTCATGAACTTGTGATTGATTACATCTAATTCAAGGAAAAAATTAAAATCATGAGAATAATAACCATAAGTAACCACTCATATATATTGCAGCAAAATCAAGAGTGCAATCCAATAATGAATAAAATAGATGAAATAATAGAAGTTTAGAGCTCAAATTTTAATAAAAAGAGGTCATAACTTCACTTGTTATTAAATATTGGTGGACAGAGTTACTACAAATGTAGCGATTGAAGATAGCAAGTGAAATATTTGAGATGTGCACAAACTTGTAAGGCTTAATATTTAATTTGTCAGTAAAGATTACTTAGACATTCAATCTATAGTTTGTTCCAATTGAGCGCCTAAACACATGATAAATTTTGAAAAACTTTGCATGCACTCTCAAACATCTATTAGATAGTTAAATTAATAACATAAATAAATCATCTCATTTCAATATATACATTGATCTCAATTGAAATATGTTTAAGGTTTTAAGGTTTATTGATTCCAATGTATATAATTAAACGAGATAATCCATTTTAGGATTTCTGACACAAATATACCAAGCAGATAATTTTTTCCAGCTAATATATATATAATGTATCTATATTATATAAATAATGTATATCCATGTATATATGATGTATAATTATATGTAAGACACGTATATATATTTATACACATTGTTATACAATATTTATACATTGGTATATAATATCTATGTAATATATCTATACTGTATAAATAATGTAGACCCATGCATATATAATGTAATACACAAAATCAAATGAAGACAAAAAAGATGAGCACTGATTCTAATATTAATTTAATAATTTTTTTTTTCAAAATACATATAAAAAAAGAGTCACATTTTAAAAATGGGATAGAGAAAAATAAAAGTAGATACCAAAGTTTGGGTCATTATCGATAATTAATTGATAATTGGGTCATTGTCAGTTAAAACAATAACCGATGATCATTTCCTCTCTTTTTTTTTTTTTTTTTTTTATGTAGTTGGCTTAACTAAATCTTAGTAGCTATGTTTGTTGGTTATAAGTGTGGTAAATAACTATATACGCTCGACTCAACTCATTTTAAATTGGTTGGTTATCCAATCATTTAAAAGTGGGTCAATCATATTATAAAATACAATATATGGATAATACCCGGATATCCATCAATTGCACTCCCCTTAGAGTATACAGGGGTGTAGGAATCTCTACAAAGTTCACTTATATCTAAAGATTAAATCTTTATCTTCAGTTTTTCCTGACAATTCTTAGTGATAGAAAAAAAAATTAAGTCGTTAATATGACATAAAAAGACATCTGACATTTTTATAATCACAAAGTAACGCACACCACACATCATATAGCATCTAGAAATCATCAATCCAACTCACATTATCAATAATTCAACAAATTTAAAACAATGTATCAAAATAAGTCATGTACATAAAAAAAAACAATAGAAACAGAAGTAAACTGAAGACAAAGAACTTACGATTCTCTACAGGATGAACCACATACAACACCACTCAATCGCCTCATGTTGCAAAAATAACAAGAAGGTTTACAATAACAATAAAAGTTTCAATTGATCTATCATCAGAAAAATGAGTTAAATCAAACTTATTTAAGAGTGTGCTTTGTAGAAGAAAAATATTTTTCAATTTTCTCATGTTTGATTTACTTCAATGTTTAAAAAACTTAGTTTCCTCTAACTTTAGAATAAACTACTTTCTATCCGGACTCGCCTCCCAATTTGAATTTTGACCTTTTGAATTATTTCGTCATACCAAACACATCCTAGGAGGAGAGATAAAAAGAAATTAGTTTTGTAATTTGAAAGTACTCATTTCTTTATACAATAAGAAGCAGTGGAGATCCATATTATCCATTGAGTTCATCAATTTATATCCTTACCAAATATATTCAAATTGAATATTTTATTCATTTTCACCTTACTCATTTTCGATCAATCCATATCCGACTTGTCCCACTCCACCCACCCACCCACCCACCCACCTTGTTTTTCACCTATAGTTGCCTATTGACTTTCAACTTATTGGTGAGAGTTCAATTTCCTATTTTGTAATCTTCAATTTCCCTTCTCTTATCCCCTCCCCCAATTATTTTTATTGAAAAAAATTATTGATATATGAGAGCGAGCACAATTTTCTTTTTAATTGGTTAAGGATTAATCCAAACAAACACAACATATCTAAAGATTAAATCTTTATCTTCAATTTTTCCTGATAATTCTTTGTGGTAGAATAAAAATTAAGTCCTACTCCAAGTCATTAGATATGGCAGAAAATAACATTTAACATTTTTTAATCACAAGATAATGCATACCACACATCATATAGCAACTAAAAATCACTGATCTACCTCAAATTACCAATAATTCAACAAATTAAAAAATCTATCAAAATATGTCATGTACATAGAAAAAACAAACACTGGAGACAGAAATAAACTGAAAACAAAGAGTTTACGATTCTCCACCGGATGAACCACATACAACACCACCCAATCGCCTCATGCTACAAAAATAACAAGAAGATTTACAATAAGAAAATAAAAGTTTCAGTAGATCTATCATCAGAAAAATGAGTTAAATCAATGGTCTAGAAATATAAAAAAAATCATCCAACTCATTTTTCTCTACCTTTTCCTTTTCGTCTCTTCGCTTTCCCTCCTTCTAAACTCGAAAGAACTACAACACATACACGTTTAAATAACAAAGAGGGAAAAAATAGAAAAAACTTGATTGATATGCAAAAAAGGTATAATTTTAAAATGGACTCAAAATTAGTGATATTGTGCACATTTTGAAGTTCATGAATGAGCCCAAATTTTGATTTGTTATGCTCCAATCTCCTTCACCAACTTCCATAGTTTGACGTTATATTATTTTAGATTATACTAGAACTAGAATTATTCTATGTTATATTTAACTATAATTATAAAATTTATTAATATTCCAAAAAAGAACAATTGATTTTTTGTTAGTATTTTTGGTAAAGTTATAAATTTGTGGTCAATGTATCTATCTCCAAACTAAAAAATATTTTATGTGGTATACGACAAAGTTCTAAGACTATTTTGAAATTATGCTTCAATTTTTGTGAAGAGGAATTAGATTATACTCCCTCTGTCCCTAATTACTTGTTCATTTTATTTTTTTCACTTATCACTTTTTACTTGTCCATTTTGACAAATAAAAATAATAATTTTTTTCCCTATTATATTCTCAATTATTTAATTTTGGAAAAGGTAAAACTTCTTGAAAATCTTAAATTTTTAATTCACCTACTTCATAATTAATAGGGGTAAAATGGTAAAGTCACTATGCCAATCATTATATTCTTAACAGATGTGCCAATTCAAAATTAGACAAGTAATTAGGGACAAAGGGAGTAATATACTAATTACTCAAGAATAATGAATTAAATAACGTATGAGATTTATTTAATTGATTTTCGCCAAATGAAATTGAATGGTTGTTAGTAATATTTTTGGTTAAGTGATAAGTTAGCCGTCAATGCAATTCACTTCAAATGGCAAAGTGATCTAAAGTGTAACTTTGCTCAACATTACTTGGGGGATGCAAATATGTCAAAGTGGTGGGTTGTGCTGAATATAATTGGGTTAAAATTAATTATTATTACAATCAAAAAGATATTTTGACTGGTTAGGGCTAGAATGTGGATCATAATTCAACTTGCTCAATTCTTACTAAATTTCAATGATTTTATTTATTTTTTTATAAATAAAATATTTTAGAAAATAACTTTGACAAGATTTCTTATGAATCCAATTTGTATAAGGTGTATTGAAATAAACTGACCTAAAAAAAACGAACGAGTTGTTCAAAACTTGGACAAGTTATGTCCTAATTTTGTCACCATACTCGTGAAAATATTTGATAATGTTAGAACCCTTAACATATGCACAAAACATAAAATAAAGGAAAAAGAACTTATACCTCACAAGTCACGTATAATCAAGACTTAGTATCCTAAAAATGAGTGCTAGATGAAAACAAATGATAAATAATTAAATACAATAAACAATTTGATATATTATATTGAAGCAACGATAGTATTCTCCTTTTTTCAATATTTTTCATTTCACGCTTTTTTTCCTCCTTGATTCGTCATATTTACCGTGTATAGGGTCGTTTGGTGTAATGGACAAGAGAAGTTAATCCCGGGATAAATTTTAAGTAACCTTTATTTCCTTGTTTGGTTGGAAAGCTTGGGATAACTTATCCCGGGATTCTGAATTAGTACCGGGACAAGTTATCCCTCACATTGGGTGGTATAGTAATTCCGGGATAACTTAGCCCGGGATAAAATAGGTAAATGACAAATATATCCCTTTAAATCCTTTTTATAGATCATTTTTCACATTTATTTATATTTACATTATTTTTAATATCATGTATAATAATATTTACTACTTCTTATTTTT
>JAJOOR010035908.1:0-11697 GCA_036250505.1 Solanum acaule | reverse complement strand
TCAGAAATTGAAAGCTTATAGTATATTGTTTGTGGTTAATTGAGTGTGAGAGTTAAGGAACTATGCTATGAGTATTTAAAGGGAAAACATAAGAGGAAAAAATTAAAAAATATATGAAAAGTTGTTATTGGAATCTAATCATATGTTTGTTAGCAAAGTTTGGTAACAATTAAAATTGGAGTTGTTAGTTAACACATTTTTTAAAAAAATAAAATAACTTAGTTCTTGTCTTGAGCAAAAAAAAAAAAAGATCCAAGTTCTAATAATCACTAATTTTAATTTTATTGGCAACTAAGACACAAAGGGGAAAACCAATGGTTGCTTAATCCCCACATGGGAATCAAGATTAACACATTTTTATTTAATTCTATATATATATATTAGACATGTTCATTTTCTTGTGCCAGGAATCAACAAATCTCAGTTCCGATAATTAGGGAAATAATTACCCATTTTAATTTTGTTTTGGAAAGTTAATTAGAGAGAAAGAGATTTAATTTATTAATCAATTTGAGGTTTTTTATTGTCTTAAACAATAATAGTTTCTCGATTTTCATATGGGAGTTAGCCAATTAAACAAGTGCCATGCTCATTTGTTAAGTAAAAAACGATATTCATCCATTAAAATTTTGTTTGCAAAAAACTGGGAGTTAGTCAAGTGAATATTGTGGTAATTTTTACTACTTTAATTTGGTACGAAAACTAAAATCCAATGATAATACAAATTATTTTTTATTTTTTGGGTAAATAGATAACCCACGGTAGGTATTCTTCAGGTGCGCTTGGGTGAACATATCGAATGTAATAACTTGTCAACCATATCAAAAAAATATAAATCATACTAGACAAACCTATGTGACTAGCTTTAAAAAAAATTCTATTAGTTTTCATTTGAAAGATAAGCTGTCTCAATTTCTAAACCAACTAAAAATAATGCAACCACTTTTCAAAATTTCCAACTTTTAATAATTATTAAATTAAAAACGGTTCTAATAATTAATCATCCATTTTATTTTTGTTTGCAAAAAATGGGGAGTGAGTCAAGTGAATAAGTGGCTCATACGCTAATCGATTCAAGATTTAAAAAAATTGTGATAAATATTCAAGACTTCAATGAGATAACTTATGTAAAATTAAAGTAGTATGATATAGAGCCTGTTTGGATTGACTTAAAAATTGATCAAACTTATTTTTAAGTCATTTTTAGATTTTTGGAGTGTTTGGCAAGGTTAAAATAACTTAAAATATGTTTTAATTGACTTAAAAAAAGTTTAAAATCAAAAGTAGGACTCCCCCTACTTTTTTATTTTTTGACTTAAAAAATAAGTCTATCCAAACAGAGTCATAATATTAACACAATTTCTTTGGGTAAGAAGGTGATCTACAATCGTTATTATTTAGATCTGGTCCGAATAAACTCTATTGTAATGTAATATCTCACAAACCAAACAAAAAAAATATAATTTGCACTAGGCAAACTGATGCATCAAGCTTTAATTTTTTTTCAAGTTTTCATTAAAAACTTAGCTGCCTCAATTTCCAAACTAACTAAATAATGTACCAACTTTTCAAAAATTTGTCACCAAAATATATATGTGCAAGTAATATGTAGACCACACTACACTTAATTGTAACAGAAACTTTAACAACTCTCTTATGTAGAGTAGGGAAGTGTACATGTTTATGGCATAAAGTGATATAACTCTTTTAATTAATATATACCTGAATAAATAAATATATATCCACTTAATTTAACTAACTACTTCTCTCAATTATTATTCATTAAAGAGTTGACTTGCCACAAGTCGGCAATCTTTTTTAAAAAAAAATTAGAAATTTAGTTATGTAAAATACGTACATGAAAAACAAGCTAGTGAAGTGAAAAGAAAAAAAAAGTTAGATGTAATCACCGTGCGAATAAGTTTTTACCATTATGTATAGTCTCTATCAAAATATTATATATTTACTTGCACATTTACGACAAATCGTATTATTATCTTATGCTAAAATAATTTGATAGGGTAAAACTATATATAAAATATAATTAAGTAATAGTAATAATATCTTAGCAAACATATATTATGCATCTATTCATTTAATGTAATAATGGTGCTAATAATTTTTTTACCATTATATATAGTCTCAACTCTTAATTATTCGATACAAAGTCTTTTGTTACTACTAAACACCCATTACCTTCTTATTTCTTTCTTATAAAAGTTAAATAAATCATTCTCTTCTTTAAGTTAAAATAATGAATTATTGTTACTTTTTTTGTGTGATTACAATGAATTTGTTGCTATATATACTTTTTTGGAAGCCCTCGGAGAAACTTACATGCAATTGCTACACTTCGGGTACACATTAGGGAAACTCATTTTTGTACAATATTTTCCAAAATTACAGAGGAGACATAAACCGCACTAGATAAGCTCGGTGAGACCAACTCGACTAAAAAGGCGTTGACAGAAAGCATCAATCCCTAACCTCTCTTATAAAATATCATATGCTACACCAACTCAATCATACTTACGGGTTTAATAACTAATATTGATGTTGTTAAAGTCCAAGGAAATGAATTAACACAATTGGGTCAAAATATCTTGATTTTAAAGTTTTGAGTGGTTGATGCAAAATGGAAAAGCAAAATGACAAATTTACTTTAAAGAGGAAGGCTAGTGTTTTTCATTGGGGATATAATATTGGGTTGAACCAAAACAAGAAAAGGTCCAAAATCTCATATGTACTTTGAACAGAAATGTAATTGTCTCAATGTTTAATAATTGGATATAGAGTTGAACAGAAACAAGCAAAATGACATATAATTATATAATATCTCACTTTACTTTAAAGTGGAATGCTATTATTGCTCATTTGTGGATGGGGTTTTCTGTAATAATTATATTGTGTATGAAATTTATTAATCTACTAATTTAGAAATTACTCTTTTCGTCTTTAATTATCTGATACATTTCTTTTGTTTTACATGTTTCTTACAAAAAAGTATTTATCAATTAAGAAGGATTTTGTTTTTTTTTAACATTTATTTATGTTTTAAGATATAATTTCTCTTTATTGAATATTTTACTCTATTAAGGTGACATTACTCCATAATTGAAGTGTTATCAATAGTCTTCAAAACAATTACTATATACTAAAGGTAAAATGAAAAAAAAATCATCTTGAATTTCTACCAGGACAAGTAATTTGAGACAATTTTAGAATTCATAACAAATAGTTAGAGACGAAGAGAGTAATTTTGAAGCAAAACATAGGAACATTTGATAAAATATATGTATAACATGACCTTATTACAATACAAGCTTACATAAAGGGCAAAAAATAAAATAAAAATTAGAAGTATATATGTTTGATACACCTACAAACATTTGCATCAAAGACAAAGTGTCTTAATTATTGTAATTCTTTTGATTTATAAAAAAAAATATTCAAATTTCACACTACACTACATACACACAATAAATTTCAAATATATTTATGTTTCCAGCACCTTCGGACTAGAGTTCATGAACTTACTTCATCAATAATCGAGCCAGTGTATTTCGAATAAAAGAAGACAGAGGAAGGGGGCGGGCTGCTTTCAGTAAAACAGTAAGCACGCCGCTGCCTATCACACGTATATATATAAACTCATAAACTTCAAATCCCGAACTTTTTGACTTTTTTTTTAAAAAAATTAAAAGTTAATAGAGCTTGAAAATGTTTGCCCAAACTGCCAATTGGATGAAGCAACATTTAAGAATGTTTTAGTGACACCATCTGATGTTGTGACCTTAAATGACAAAGATTGTCCATTAAGAAATGCATTTGATTGCCAATTGGCCCCCCAATTTCTAGCCATTGCCATCCAATTGGTTCTTGAGCCTTTAATTTGTACTGATTGAATTGATCCAGCCCCTCCTACATTGCTTATCATTAATAGCTCAAAATAGTTCCTTCCATTTATTGTAAATCTAACTCCACCTTTTTTCACACAAGGAATCCTGCAAACACACAAATATCACGTTACAGTCAAACCTTTCTATAACAGTCATCGTTTATAGCAACATGTTTTCACTGAAATTGGTGTTTCATGCTATGTTATGTTATATGGTATTGGTCAACATATCGGGACAAATGCTATTATAAAGAAATTTGATGGTATATATTGTCTATTGAAATGTATATATGAGAATAGTGTATGGTACTATTACACTATTAGCCTAATTTCACTGAATATATTATTATTATAAGTAAATATTGTGTCAAAATATGTGGTTTGAGCTGAATTTAAACGCGTTAAAATAGTTGAGGCATAATCCATCCAGAATATTTTTGAATCAAGATAAACAGGCCAAGTTGGGCTAACTAATGAAAGTATTTATACCTCTTTAATTTTATAGCCTATTTTTGAGGCTACTCTTTAAATTCACTCAGTGTTAGTTAAGTGAAATAAATTGTCTTTAAAAGTAGTTGGACAAGTTCTCCTTTTTGTAGACAAAATCTCGCCCACTAGGCTATTCATAGGACAAATTTTAAATAGCCGCAAAAAGTGGTTATTTATGCAATGTTACATTTATAATCTAGCCCATCCAACTTGGGACCCATGGATATATCAATACGTTCAAGCTTAAACAAATTCGACAAATCATATTTTTTTGGGATAAACCAGACAACCTTAAATCATGTTCTTTTCATTTCGATTTGTTTATTACTTTTTCGTTTCAAAACGAATGTCATTTTTATTTTTTTTGACAATTCTTTAATTCTGAATTTTATATGATATGTTTAAGACTGACCACAATATTATAAACATTGTAATCTATTCTATATATCTTTAATTTAAGCCCACTACATTCAGAATCTTTTTTACGTTCTTAAACTTCATGTCAAATTAAAATCAGACAAACAAATTAAAACGGACAGAACAGTAAGAAAAGGGTACCTTTGGTACATGACAGGAACAATGCCACCTCTGTAGATACCAATGTGTTCCCAAGCAGGTTGAGCCATGTCAAAATGTGGCCTTGGTGGATTGCACCATCCACCATTATTGCTAGGAAGTGCATAATTTGGTGGACAAAAATTAGTGGCTGTAATTGTAATAGATGTCCCCTTTATGCACCATTTAGAATCTTGATTATAATCACACATAATTTTGTAACATTGACCACATGATGCCCCATCATTGAACAATGCAGTACTTAATGCAGCAGTGTTTGTACCATAACCTGTTGAGTACAAGTTCCCATAGCCACAAGCACCCCCTGTTCCATACACAATCATTTGTTAATAATCAAGATTCATGTCATTATTACTATCCTTCTATCTTATTTCGTGAGACGGTATTTGATTGAGCACAAAATTTTCGTAAAAATAAAATTTGGGCTATTAAAAAAGATTCATATCTTTTTCACTACTCTCTCATTTTACGGAAGGATGGACAGAGTTAAAGGGTAAGAAGCGAGTTTGACAGAATTCACTGATTTGACTAATACTTTATATTTGACTCAAAAAAATTATATATACTATCAATTTAGAATCTAGAGACTCAAAAAGATTAAAATTGTAAATCCATAAGCTTTAAATTCGAATTTCATAAAATATTTGAATGAATATGAAACTTAAGACGATATAAAGAGTTTCATGATATATCAAAAGTATACCTAAAAACTATGGTATTAAACATGACGACATTTCTATAATTATAAGAGCATGTCATGATTAGTGATAAATGATAAAGCTTACAATAAAGGAGTCCCCAAACATAAAATTGTATAATTATCTTCGTAACATATTAAAAAGGAAAGAGTGTCGTATAAAACAGAGTAAATTCTTCAAATAGAAATTTTGCAAAACTAACCCATTGTGCCAGAAGCATCAGATCCTCCATAAAAAGTGGCATGAGCACTCATCCATCCAGAAGCAGAGAAAGCATTTGCAGTACTAACCAAAATGTTACAAAAAACAAATATGAAACCCAATGTTAAAATGCCAATTTTGGCCATTTTCTTAAGAAAAATAGAAGAAAAATTTGAGGAAGAAGAAATGGTATGTGTTGTAGAAATAATGGTTAAGCCAAGAAAAATAGCTGATACTTATATAGGGAAAGTTTGGCAATTTAATACAAACAACCTCACATGTGAACATTGCAACTTGTTTGTGAAGAAAAAAAGGACACCACATTTATTTTTTAAAAAGAAATTGCTACTCATTAAAGGTTGAAATCGAAATTTTTAATTTATGAAATTTAAATTATAGTAATAATTTTTACTTGTTAGAGTAACGAATAAATAATTTGTATTTAAGCTATTAGTTCGATTGAATCCGTAAATCACACTGTTGAGTCTGACCCTATAAGGGTTAACTATACGTTGATCATATTTAATCTTAAGGTATATAAAATAATGTTACGAATGTAAAACTACACTCAATGATTTAATTATAAATTCGATAATGTTATAAAGATTCACGAGTAAGTAGATTAAATGAGTGTGTATATTTGAGTTAAATTTTTAATATTATGGGGAAAAAGTGAATTTGGATATGTCGGTGTATGGAAAACAAAAAACACAATTCTTAAATAGTAATTTTAGCGTAGAAATAAGAAAAATGTCATGATCTTATTCAATTATGAGCCATGTTCTAATATATCAAACTTATTCTCCTAGCCACATGGTTTTTCCCATCACAGAATCAGTTGTAGATCAAAATCACATCTCAAAATTTTGTCTCAATTTTATCTTATTTTTTTCCAATGAGAATTCTTGTTTGTTTGTGCAACAAATAATATTACTCCCTCTGTGACTCTGTTTTAATTTTTTCCAATGTGAATTCTTGTTTGTTTGTGCAACAAATAATGTTACTCCTTCTGTGACTCTGTTTTAATTTATTTGTCTCTAATTCTTAGTTACTATTTGAATGGTTAAAATATTTCTTTTGAATCATAATTTTTTCTTTAAATAGAGTTATTAATTATAAAGACTTGTAGTATTTTTATGTAATTTTTAAATATATAAGTTTTATTTTAAATAATAATAATTAGAAATTTTATATCCAAATTCACACACCGATCATTAGTTAGTTTGATTTTGAATCAAGCCAAACAAATTAAGACAACATCAACAATAATACCAACAACATATTCAGCGTAATTCTACAAGTGGCGGTCTGAGAAAGATAGAATAAGCGTAGATCTTACTTTTACTTCATAAAAATAGAAAGGTTATTTCGACATACCCAAACTTAAATAAAGTATTTTAAAGCTGCTTGAAAAGGAAATACATAAACTAAAGTAGTACACAACATTCCTAAGAAAGAAAAGTAACGATAATAAAATAATGTGATAATCAAAGCAAATAAATACCAGTGACAATGAAACTAAAGGCAAATAATTGAAACTGAGAAAGTGATTTTATTCAATGTTTCAGTTAGGATAATATAATAAAATATAAATATATTTTCTGTCAATTTATATAAATTTTGCAACGTAACATGGCTTTGTTTTGACATTACGTGCATATGTCCCATCATACTCATGTGAATTGCACATGTTTATGTTTTTAGGCCCTTCTTTAGTTTCTATATACTTGTCTATGTGGTCCAATTACATAATAACAACAATATTAATTATGCATTTATTCTCTTATATTATAAGTCTAGGTTGCTAAATACCCTTTTTAGATGTCAGATTAAGTATAATTTTATTTAGTTAAAAGACAATTATACTATGATTCATCTTGATTATATTTTTTGCTAATCTACCATCTTGGACGGTGAGTATTCATGGACATAGTACACCTTTGAAATATTATATATTTGAGGCAGATGGATTTGTGATTTTACTGTTATAGAATATAAAATTTAGTAATCGTACGTAAAAAACATAATGCGTGAGTTCTTGATTGAAGCTTAGGTGTTGTTAGTCATAGCATACTTAATCAAACTTCTGAAAAATAAATATTGAATTGAATCGGCGAAACATGGTTAAAAGAAATAGATATAAATGATGAAATAAGGTCTTCACCTATTATTACTTATTTATTTCAAGTGACTTATAATTATTAACTTTTCTACCACAAATGTGAAAGCATTTCCATTTAATAAAAAAAATTGTGAATTTATTTGATTCTTTGGTCATAAGGTTGGTTAATCAATAAGTCTTTCCTCATTTAATTTACACCAAATTATGCCTTAATTAACGGCGTGTTTGGAGAAAAAGTAGAAACATGTCTTTATTTTTGGTCTTTAGACTTTATCAAATTGAAAAATTCTATCCTGCAAGAAAATTAAAGAATTAAAAAAAATAAACTGTTTTTGATGATTTCCAATATTGAAAATTCATGAAACTACCCATGTGATTGTTGTCTCCACCGTCAATCTAACATAATTTTATTTTCGTTTTTCATCTAATATCTGATATTCATATTAATATGACTTAATTAATTCAAATTCACACTGCATAGATCATACAAATAAGGAATGAGGTTAGATCGATGGATCGTATCTATTCCACCACAACTATTATGGCCATAGAGATTAGAGTCCACTCTTTTGAATATGCACCATATTTATGGTTCTTGTTTTTTTTTTTTAGATTAAAAAAAATACCTACCATTTGGTTTGTGATAATAAATAGTCAAAAGGGACAAACAGTACGTACACACATGGAGTAGAGGTATTGCTGGTAGAAAATCACGTCTAACGACCAATAATATAATATTTCAGGTCCATATATATTATCCATTCGTCTTTTAAATTTTTGTACACAGCTTTTACAAAATATATTTCATAACATTAATCATTAAAAAATTTATCTGAATTATCAGTAATTTCTTCTTAAATATTTTACTTTATTAATACACTAACAAGAAAATTAAGGATAATTTGAAACAAAGATACTAATAAATGATTTATCATTTAAAAAAAACATTCAGTTTTTTTAGTTATATTTAATCGGTAAAGACAACTAAATTCTTATTACTTCCTTCATGTCAATTCGTATGTCATATTTTTATAGTACTTTCTTATTTTCTCAATCCTTAATTAATTAGGGTGAGGTTATTAGGTAATCGACTTTTGTCTAGTTTATTGTTAATATTGCTTTTATTACTATCTTTTTTTTTTATTTTATCGTCTCTTTGGCTTCGATCATCACTATTTTTTTGGTTGCAACAATTCTCATATTCATTGTTTTCAGTATGACTTCTACATTACTATATTTGTTTTATAAACTTAATTTTTGATATGTTTTACTTGAGCCAACGGTCTATCAGAAATAGTCAGTCTACCTTCTCAAGATAGGAGTAAAACTGCATACACATCACCATCCCCAAATTACACGGAATATGTTGTTGAGTAGTTTATCCAAAACCCAATAAGCAAATAGAACTAATACAAAATCTATAACCTAAAATATATATTGCTTGTTTCAGATCACAAATTCTTTTTTTGTTCGTTAAATTTGTGACCAGTCAAACACCACCACAAAAATGAGACTATTATAATACAATCAAGTAGAACACTGTTGAATCACGAATGCTAATCATTTGGACATTTTAACAAGTAATTAGAACTTTGAATGGTTCAAGGTTGATGAACTATTTAGATCAAATGACTGTTTCCAGTCATTCAAATAATATATTAATATGCAAATTGCCTTATAATTTTTTTTGAATAATTAAACTTGATGAAACTGTTATTGAAGAATGTGAACGAGACATATTTAGCAGAAAAAGAAGGACACCACAATTGACTGGTCCATTATTTTACAATTCCATATATAGATTATCCTTTCCTTGTTAAATTGGCAAAACCAAAACCCAACTTGTATGAGACTTCTTTAAAACTCATGTGTTTTATAGTTAATTTAGTTGTGATTCTTCTTTTTTATATCGTCACGTTTACATCATCCAAGTATTAAAACGTTTACTTTAGACTGAGATAGGAGTCGGAAACAAAGATTAAGAATTTGAAGTTTAAGGGTCGTAATTTGTTCATGTGAAAAACAAGTGGAGTACTATTTCTTTTTTCCCACTAATTCAATCAAAATATGTGTGCAAATAACCGCTGTAACAAAAAAATAGTAGTAATCTTTTAATGCTTCATATTTTTAGTTGGGTTCATCCTTGTAGTGCTCGACTGAATCAACCTGAAACTGAACATACATGCAAGATTTATGCAAAAGCTACTAAATTCTAATAAACCCACATAGGGTAAACAAGATTTAAGTTCTTGTATTTTTAGATTAGAACTGATTTAAATGGAGCGACACGAACAATATATATCCCATCCCAAATTAGTTTTAACTGAGACGTAATTATTGTTAGTACTTTGCTATTCATTAATAAGATCTTCATCTCAATACTTTTGTCTTGTGTTTCCTTTGTATGGCTCAGTAAGATACAAGAAATTCTTTGAAGAAGCTAAATCATCTTCCCATTACTTGTGCCAAACCAAATATGAAATACAGAAGATTAAAGCTCCTACATTTTCTTTTTTTACGTGTATACTTTTCCATTATAAAAAAACATAACCATCCTTCTGTATTCAGCTACACTTCCTGTCCCATAATCACACATTATTAACACACAGATGAATGTAGACCCATCGGCAAGAATAAAAGTAGCAAGTAGCAACCATTCTCAAGAACCAAAACAAACGCACCATAACACAGTGAAACTTAGGGCAACAGAGCATGCAAAATATAGGCTCTATAGACAATGTAGAGATCACTGGCAATAATTCAACTAATAGAAAGACAATCATCATGATGCTCCAATCCATTTACGATGAGATCTTCCACAACAACCGAAGACAGATCAAAGAGGAGCGGGGAACCTCAGCCCCATTCATAATTCAACATCAGGAACTATTTTTACACAATCGACCGACACTGACTCATCACTAACAACAATCACAAGTTCTTTAAAAGAGGTGAGAAGCCCATTTCAGCATTCCCCACTGTAAATGTCACATATTCCACTGCTCAATAAGAAGCATACACCAATCTATGATAATCAACGACATTGTAAAAGCCGAAGCCTTATTTCACTTGCTAATAAAGAGCAACAGAAAATATGCAATTGGAGGTATTCTGCCACCTAAAAACAAGGCAAATTTACGAACAAGATCAACACTGAACATTTTAACAAACAAAGACAAATCAAAGAATGTGCTGCTCACTAACAAAATTACACTTGACCAACCACCTAATCAAGCAGAGAATAAAGATAGAAGATATCATGAAAAACAAAGAAAAAAAAAGCATCACCACATACGGGCGGTCCTGAAATCTATAATTAGTCTACTCTGATTACAGATAGATAATCTACTGTTAACACGGAGTAACTAAGGAATGAAAAACATAGAACATGGAGCAGGCACTCATAGCACATAATCTCTGTATTCTTCAAGTTTGACCATTTAAGCACCACCGCCTTGGATCGGCCCATTAGATCTGAATCCACGTCCCCTACCACGAGTTCCCCTTCCACGGCCACGGCCTACAACAAAATAAAAATCTTAGCTACAGATGTCAAGAATAGAAAAATCGCATAGATAACTAGCAATTTTTCTCAGTTGTTGGAGTAACAAAAATGTCTACTATTAGGACATGCATCTTCTCAGTTGTGAAACCAATGGAGCTCCACAGCATGCGCATTGCATAAACCATTCCAGCATGGATTTCCAAGAAAT
>JAJOOR010035907.1:0-10906 GCA_036250505.1 Solanum acaule | reverse complement strand
TATTTTATAAAATTAAAAT
Organism: Solanum acaule; assembly: GCA_036250505.1. NCBI lineage: Eukaryota > Viridiplantae > Streptophyta > Magnoliopsida > Solanales > Solanaceae > Solanum > Solanum acaule. The sequence goes on along the minus strand of JAJOOR010035907.1, from coordinate 10,887 downwards.
TTAAAATGTGGATCCATTTTTATTCCCCCCCCCCCCCCATACCCAGCCCACACCCACTCCCTTCACTTATTTCTTCTTCCTTCTTCTCCACCATTTCTAGCTCTTGATTGTTCATTTTTTTCCTCTTCATATTTTCCAATGAGCTTCACCACATCTCCTGTTTCTCTTCCTTTCTTCGTCTTCTTCGGTGAACCAACAACTTTTTTTAGCTCCGTTAAAAATCAACAAAATTTATGTGTGTGAAATTGACGTCAATAATAAGATGTTGGTGTTGGGTTTTGTGGATTACTAAAGAGATGGTGAAATTGAAGTAGTTGTTAGAGTTGAAGATGAAGATGGAGGAAAAAAAATCTTGAAGAAGAAGCTTATTGGGGAAGACAATAAAATGAAGAGAAAAAAATTAATAGTTTTGTGGGCCAATAAAAAAATTCATATAATTTAATAAAAGTTAATATATTAAGAAAATAATATTTAAAACATTAATTATATATTGACCTATAAAAAAATGACACGTATGATTTTATAATTTTTTTTTTCCTTTTTTAACTTTTTCACACGCTATTAGGTGAGTGCACTCACTCTCTTTGTCACGTCATCTGTTAGGATTGCATTTAATTCACTTCAAAGATGTTAAAGGGAGTATTTGAACACTCGTATAATATAAGTGTTAAAGTAAGTTATTCGTTAATACATAGTATGATGTGTGTATCCATCTTACACACAATGTATTGTGTGTACATATATATTACCACAAAATATATGTATGTGGACATCTATTTTACAATAATTAAAAATTTTCTTCAGTAAATTTATAAATTTACTCTTCCTATTAAGCGGGGCGGCAGTTGCTAAATAATAAGGTGACGCCATTTCCGCTAAAGAAAAAGCAATTCTTCATTTGAGATCAATGGAAGCTCTGATACCATTATTATGACATCGAAGAAACTAAAAAATTTTGAAAAAGAATGAATGATAAATTTTTGTACTAATTCTTGTATTAATTATATATATTATATATTATATTTTTATTATTATATAAAAGTTATTTAAAATTCTATAAAGTTTAAAATATCTATGTAAATGTGATTATATTTTTTAAAGGGAAAAAAATTATATAACTAGGATAAAATTGAATAGTTAGTTATGCTTATGCTGCATGACTATAGTTTTAATTAACTATGTAAAATGATTATTGTTTAATAAAATAGTTAAGCTGAGTCCCATTTTGTATTAGATTGTGTATAATAATTTTTTCTCCTTTTATACAAACATACACACTACCTCTACTACCACACCCACTTAATTTGCTTCTTAAATCTCTCAATCCTCATAAATTTCTCAACTGAATCAAAATTCAAATTTTGAATCAACCCTTCTAATTCTGCAAAATAAAAAAAAGTGGATAACTTAAAATATCGATGTATCTATGGCTATATTTTCTCAAGTTATAACTCATTTGTTTTATGATATCTCTAGAAGTAGTTCTTTTGACACAAATAAATAACACTATCTCATTCTTCAATTCACCTTTGACTAAGTTTTCTCTCCTCTCATCTCTTGTATCACCAGTAAATTCTTCTCCCTTTCTTGTCTTTCCTTAATTTTTTTTTTCATATTTAGTTCTTATGATTTCATATATGATATTTGTGCTATCTTTTAATAGATGTATTGTTTTTATCCAAACTCTCCATCTGTGTCTAAATTTATTTTTCGTTGTAAGATCTTTCTTTTTTATTCTCCAATAAACGAATTATGTTGACAATTATGAGTGTCTCATCAAGTTGAAATATAATGCTAACAAGACACCTAAAGTTGACATTGTTAGATAAGAATTATAAAAACAAATTCACGCTTGATGCAATTTAAATAATACTTGAATGTGTGAAATTCACATATAATACTTATATACATTTAAAATGTATTAGTTATGTATTCATTACGTTCATTGAAACATACTCATAATATATATAATATATTGAATTCAAAATGTATTGTTATTATCGTTTACTTTTTTTTAATCTTATTAACAATGTTAAAATTATATTATACCTGAAATTTTTTAAAACATTTAAAAAATATTTAAATTAATTTATGTGTTATTATATTAAAACTATATCAAAAATATTTATATATGTACTAGTAAAATTATCCGTGCTTCGCGTGGAAATTTGATATCACAAAATTTATAAAATAATACTTAAAACCTATCGTCATTAAAACTAAACCACTATGTTGTCTTACATACAAGATTACGTAGTAACGAACATTAATAATATAAAGGAAAATGATAATTATAACATCTTATCATTTATCCTTCAATCAATCATCTTTAATTTGATTTTATAATTTATCCTTTTGCCTCTAGAAAGTGTTACTATTTGATATTTTTGGAAAATTAGATGAACATCAACATGAAATATTAAATATTCTAATAAATCAATAATCTCTATATGTACTAACAAATACTTATAACAATAAGTTTACATAAACATAAACAACAAAATTTAAAACATGTACTCAAAAACAACAATTAATATCATAAGCACAAATTAATGACTGTAAAAAATATACCGGGATCTATAACAATTGAATGAAACAAAAAGGAAAAAATTGAGCCCACCGAATGCATAATTTCCCCTTAAGAAAATTATTCCCCTCTAGTATCCGAGGTTTAAAGGAATAAATCCTCTCAGGATGGAATGATTCTATTCACAAGTGTATTGATACAAAAATAATGGTGTCAGTGAGCCACTCAACATGAGCAAAATACATGAATATTTAATTGTGAAAAAGAAGAAGAAGAAGAAGTTTAGAATTTTCGTTGTTTGAAAATGAGAGGAAATCTCTCTATTTATAAACAAAAAGGATAGTTTGAACAAATGTTTATTGTGCCTTATCGGAAATGTTATAACTCTTTGGAAAAATTACAACCCTTCAGAAAGGTCACAACATTTCATAAAAGTCATTATTTTTCATAAAAGTCGCAACTCTTCATAAAAATCACAACTGTTTATTAAAGTCACATCTTTTCATGAAAGGGGAAGGATATTTTTGGAAATAAATAAATTTAAAAGGAAATTCTTGCTTGTGCTGACGCCACGTAGGCAGGCCTAAGGTTCTCTTTTATATAAATATATGATATACTCTCTCCGTTTCACAAAGAATGACCTGATTTGACTTGGCACGGAGTTTAAGTAAATAAATAAGACTTTTGAATCTTGTGGTCCTAAATTAATGTTATGTCAAATGTACAAAATTGCCCTTAATCTTATGGTCTTAAACATGCCACGTGGAAAGCAAAAAGTAAAATGTTACCAAAAAAGGAAAGAGATCATTCTTTTTGAAATGGACTAAAAAGGAAAGGAGGTCATTCTTTGTGAAACGGAGGAAATATGATTTAACTATTTTTATAAGACAAATAAGACTAATATGTGTATAAAAGTAAAAAAAATGTGCTATTAACTCATAAATTGGCCTATTTTGTGTACTTCTCCCCAAAAAGATTCGAAGCACAAAAATAACATTTTCAAGTCGGATTCGGGTCTTGGATTCAGTCGGGTCAAACGTCTTCTAGGGTTTTGTTGGTCTGCGGGGTTTTACCAGCGCATGACCAACTTCCTAGCTCCATCTTCAAAAAAACTCATCAATGTAGACAATAAGTGTCTGCCTGAATCTCTCTTATTCTCTTTATGCTGTATTTTAGGTTTCTTGGTATTATATACTGGAAATGTTATGGAAATGGTTCTCCATTGGAAGAATAGCTTCACATCGAATGCTCAAAATGGAATCTTTGGCCTCATTTCGAAGTCTATGTTCACAAATTCAATGTTTTGCTAATACCCCACAAGGTTCTTTTTCTTCTAGACATTACCAGAAGTTTCCTGAAAATCCCAGAATCATAATAACCCCTAGAATTGTGCATACTACTTTATCAAATTGCCGTTCTGACATTCTTGCTTTTTCGTTTTTCTTGTGGTGTGCAAGGCAACCTAATTACTTTCATGATAGGGGCATCTTGACCCTTATAGTTAGTATTGTGTCTCGGTTGACGCAGAGGTTTAGAACAGTGAAAGGGATTATTAAGGGATTAGAGGAGGTTGGTTGTGTAATAAAGCCACAAACTTTGTTGTTTTTATTGAGAATTTACTGGTTTGGTGGAATGTATGATAGAGTTTTCGAAGCATTTGAGGAAATACTTAGATATGGTTATACACCAAATACTTTTTCTAGGAATATTGTAATGGATGTATTGTTCAAGATTGAGCGTGTCGAAGTGGCACTTAGAGTTTTGAAAGAAACCGAGATTCCAAATTTTTTGTCGTATAGCATTGCTGTGTGCAACTTGTGTAAGCTCAATGATTTGGTTAATCTTCAGGATGTACTTATGATTATGTTGAGAAAAAGGTACTATCCTAATGAGGAGACATTTTTTGTGATTTTGAATTGTTATTGTAAAGGAGGTTGCATAGCAGAAGCAAAACAGATATTGGGTGTGATGATTGTTTTGGGTGTTCCTATATGTGAGAGAGTTTGGAGTATATTAATAGATGCTCACTGTAAAGCTGGGAACATGGATGCTGCAAGTCATTTGCTTAAAAAGATGGTAGAGAGTGGGTATTCACCAAACGTTGTAACTTGCACATCATTGATCAAGGGATTTTTTGAGTCCCAGATGCCAAGCAAGGCATTTGGGATCTTGGATACCATGGAATCAAAAGGATGCTCCCCTGATTTGATTCTTTGTAATGTGTTAATAGACTGCCTCTCTAAAATGGGGAGGTATGAAGATGCAATTAATGCTTTCTTCCTTTTGCGGGAGCAAAGACTAATACCCGATTCTTATACTCTTTGTTCTTTGATTACAACCGTTTGTCTCTCTAAGCAATTCGTTGAACTACCTTTGCTCATAACTGGCTTCAAGATCCAACCTGATTTAGTTGCTTGCAACTCTTTCCTTAGCTATTTCTGCAAAGCTGGTTATCCTGCTGGTGCCATTGAATTTTACAATGACATGATAGATAGAGGTTTTGTAGCAGATAAGTATACCTTTGCTGGATTATTGACTGGATTATGCAGGTCAGGTAGGATAGGAGAGGCAGTCAAGGTGTACCATGGACTTATTAGAAGTCACGTTGGGCTTGATTCTCACATAATTACTGTGATAATAAATGGGCTAATAAAATCTGGTAAATTTCACAAAGCTATTAGCTTAATCAGGAAAGCCGCTTCAGGGAAGCCCCAACTCGATGATGTTTCTTACACTATTGCCATTAGTGGACTTCTTACTGGTGGTGAAGTTGGAGAAGCTTATGCCTTGTTCCGCCAAATGAAGGAGGTTGGTCTAGCCCCAAGTAAACAGACCTATAATCTGATTCTCTCGGGTTTCTGTAAAAGAAGTGATGTTAGCATGGTTGAAGAGATCTTACTTGAAATGGTTAATGCTAGTGTTGAAGTTGACCATTTAAGTCTGAGGTTTATGAAAAATCTCCTGTATAGATCCCGCCATTCTGCTTCACTCTTTACTCTATTGACTGACGTTTCAACTTCCGAAATCCTTCCAAGGGAAGCATATGCAGAATTGATCGATGAGCTAGTTCATCAGGTAAACACCAGCAATGTGCACACAGACAGGTCTACTAGCGTTGATTTTGGCACATCCAGCTCAGATGAAATCCAAGAGGTGGCTGTTTCAGTTGGTTGAGATGATTTGACTTGACAGCTTATTCTGTCTATGGCAAAGTTCTGTAGTTGAGTTCATCAAGAATCTGACCTTATTCTCTCTCGGAAACCCTAAGATGATCATATGATCTTAAGAGTGAATTGATTCCCTAAAGGTACCATCCAAACTCCAAATAACTAACAAACATTTTCAAATAGACTGCTCTTCTATCATGCAACTTGTTTTCTTTACAACGTTTTTTCCTTTCCCCCTTTTTGGGGTCAGCTGATTTTGTCCTAAATGAGTGGTCACTGTTTATAGAATTTGGGGGGTTGGGGGGTTTGGGGGATTATGTTCTGTATAAGTAAACAAGTGCACTTTAAAGGGAGCTTACAAGCCAAGATAAAAAAAATTGTCAATAGAGACTCGTAGAACTTTGAACTCACGATACTAAAGTAGGTTGTCTCACTGATGCTGTTGATTTTTTTCTCTATAGATCACTTATGAGCAAATTTTTTAGTCATAGGTGTTGGTATAAGGATGACATCATTTATGAGCTTAGAAGTTTGTCAAGACTTTGGACTAAAAGTTTGTTGGTCTGTATGCAGTGTCATTACTACATTGAAAAGGTCAATACGTAAAAAATTTGAAACTTCATTTTAGTAATGCTTTCTTGTTATGCATTGGTGTTAAAAAGGTTAGTGTCTGGTGATTGAGTCATGCATTTTCTGATATCCTGAAGTGATTCTCGAATTTAGGAGTCTCCATCTGACTCTGTTTACTGTGATTTTCAACTGTAAAATTTACTGGTGACATGAGTTGCACTGATAGATATCTGGTGAAAGCACTGGAGATATAAAATTCTTAGTCCCTGATACTATCACTTGGAATCTGGAAGCTACATGTTGATGCTCACAATTTTGATAGCCACACCAGTAATTTGGAGATCTCTCGTAAAGTATTTACATTTTTTGTAAAGCTGGATTTATATTACCAGGTTGATTCTTCTTATAGATTCTTGGTTAATGCCTTAAGGAATAGACTATATTTTGAGCTATAGATGGTCTTGGGCTGTAGTATAGGAATGACACCTTTCCTCTAATGTTGTGTAGAGGAGGATATTGAACCATGGAAGAGTGCCTGAAGTGATAATACAGCAAAAGGAATTCATGAGATGTGGTATGTATACTGTTACCTCTGTAAAACTTGATTTCAAAGATTTCAATTAACTCACTCTCTCATGCAGGTTGGTTAGCTAAATGCTGAGTGATACTGTAATACTTTGCTTGTGTGATTTGCGAAATGGTATTGAAAAAGATCTCGTGAACCCTGGGGCTCACCAGACTATTCTTGTTGCTCCCACAACTGGAGGCTATGAGCAAGATGGAGGTACTGAATTCACCTAACTGAATGCTTTTGTCTGTTACTCTTGTAAAGCTTGGGCTGTCGGTCTGTGAGGTTGGTCTCTGTGAATTGTTGGAGGTGGAACATACCAAGTTGCCTTTTGTGTGATTATAACTAGTTGGAGCCTGAAGTAGATCGCTCCATAGGAGAAACCTTTGACTGACTTAAGGAATATAGAAAATTATGGTTATTTTATAGCAAACTCTAAATGTTTTAGGCACCGTTATTGTTAGACTAATGGGCTTTTCCATAACTTAGCTGTTACATGCAAAAAGTAAGATAAATATCTACTTGTACTGCAGTATTGGAATCTTCTTATCTTAAGGGATATAATTCAGCTTGACAAATAAAAAGAAACTTATTCGTGCGTGTCAAGATCTTTTTCTAGTGGTCTTGGCTTATGTAATGTAAAGCGTGAACTGGTCATGCCTCGTGGGTCGACATGATACTGTCATTCAAGTCCATTTAAAATGTGCTCTGTTGCTTAGTCATTATTATTTCTATTTATCAGCATTTGTCTGATGGACTGTGTATCTTGTTCTTTAACTTTGCAGCAATACACTCTGGAAGATGATGTTACGCTCCCCCATGAAAGCTGCTATGTGGAGGTAGTGGCTTATCCAATCTGGAATTGTTCCAGATACAAAACACATGGTGTCCTGTTAGGCCAATCTTCCTAGTATAATCCCCATGTGATTAATCATTAGTCACATATTTTATACGTTTATGATGCCTTCAATTTTTGTGATGCAGAGATATGGAGCAAGTGAGGGTGCTGAGGGCAATATAAGCTGCCGGGACATTATATTTCCAGTATTGAAACTCAAAATGTACAAGATCTGGTAAGTGCTTGGAATGCAATATAGGAGCTTGCCAACTATGATGCTTGAATGCTTATTTCTTGGTGTACTAACTCTGTAAGGTCCCGACATACTATAAGTAGCATTTCAGAGGAGTACAAAAAACCAATACAGTTAAAGCTAGAAGATAGGAAAAGAATACTTTTCTGGTATGACAATTGGGTGGGGAAGGAATTACTCCTCTACGAGGCAGGTTCCCGATCTCTTCAGTTTTGCAGAAAACAGCAGGGGTTAAAGTCAATGTAGAAGCAATCAAGGTTGGTTAGTAAAATTTAGAAGAAATTGTACTGATTGGGAAGTGGAGAATATGGCTCAGCTTCTTCAAGATCGACTACTTTATAGCTCACACATTCAGCCTAACAAAGCTGACTCTCATAGTGATATTGTGTATCGTATCAGATTTTATTTTTACAGGAAACTGTATTTTCTAATAGAAAATTACAAAAATTTCACCCTACTAACACAAAAGGCATAATTTTTTTATTATTAGAAGGGTGAAATTTTCGTGATTTTTCTATTAAATAATACATAGTTATGTGACTGTAAATAATCATTATATACTGCAAGAATTTATTACACACTGAGTGATGATTATTTCAGATTTCTACAATTGCTGCAAGGGTAGGTTGCTCATTGTAACTTTGATCTTTGTTGTCACAAGGGTGAAAGGAGAAGGCATTTTCAGTTGTATTAGTGTCTTGGGTGTTTATTTCTTCTTCTTTTTTCGCACTTCAACTATTCCAACGATTACCTATCACCTTGATTGATAACTCTGTCTATCAAAAGTAGGTATTCAAAGGCCAAGAAAAGCATTTTATGTCATTAGAAATTGAAGTGTCAAGTATGTGCAAATGTTATATAATACACCAAGACGAGAGAACCTCCTTATGCACAAAATCAGAGAAGATTAAAGGAGTAGTCAGTATATTATCTGGATGCTTTTCGAGGCATTTTGTCTAAAGATCAAGTGTAGTATCTGTTCTTATAAATAGCCAACAAAATAATGACCATGTTTAGTTAACGCATATGGTCGATAAAGATACATAGAACAACACAAAGGAAAGCTCAAGTTTATTTAAAAGAGAGATGATTTACAAAGGCCACACTAAACACTGTTTTTCTTTGTTTGTTCTTATTTTTCTTTTCTTTTTTCTGTTACTTTTCATTCTTGAAAAGAGTCACATATTGCAAGCATAATTGTCCAGACATTTGAAAAGGGCAACACAAATGCATTATTCATTATAAAGTTTCATGAATCAGTATTTTGACAGCTTCACTCATTCTCTGAAGCAACTCTAAGTATGAGAATAACGCGCACAAATCCGCTGCTGGATCAGGCTCCTACAAGGAGGACATTCTTTCATTCCCTGCTTCTCATGAAGCTCGTTGCATGTTGTGCATACCACTTGATGAGCACATGGCAGAAAAACCACAGACATCTCCTCTGACAAGCACATGACACACTCACGTTCTCGTTTCACCCCTCCATCCTGAGAATATTCCTCAAAATCTGTCACAAATGTGGAGATATATGGTATTTCAGTGTCCTTTGGTAATTGAGCATTTCTAAAGTCGGTCAGTTTGCTTGCATAGCTTCCATCTATGCCTCTTTTAAGAGCGGCTATCTTTGAAGAATCGGTCTTTAGTCTGAGCTGGGATATTTCCTTTTCTAGCCTTTCAATATCATCTTTATACTTTTGTAAACTACTTTCAGCTTTTAATTTGGTCATATCCTCCTTGGATTTGGCTGAAGTTTCAATCTGTTCTCTTTCTTTCCTTAGTGAACTAGCCTGCCTAAGTAAATCTTCTGTGGCCTTCTTTTCCTGCTTCCATCTACCCTGCAAGACATTGGCTTGTCGGTAAGATCATTCACTTGTCTCATCGGGAGAACATACATTAGCATAAGAACATAGGTTCAAAGCACAAAGGTCTTTGTATTATGAAAGAGACCTGCAACCTAATAACCACTCCCCTTGATATGTTTGCATTTAGCAATTTCAAATACTAAAAGGCAAAAAGGAAAAGTGTCAGATGAGAATCATTGATGATGTAACAACTCCCTCTCCTCCTGGACTCATGGTTGAAGGAAGAGGGTCCTTTCCACTAGACTATCCCTCCCTTGTCAAACTTGACAAATATGCTTCATTGAGAAAGTATTCTTTCTGATGTTATACAGCTTTTACCAATACTTAGGTAAGGGTAAAACAAATTCGAATGTCATGTTAAGAGTTTATGATGATGGAAAATGCAAAGTCTCAAGTAAAGCAAGAAATTAAAATCTATCTGTTCATGCTTCTTTGAATCTGCAATCTGAAGTCATTTTCAGAGCTCTCAACCACAGCGATGCATGTAAGAGGCCAGTGCCAACAACCTACTCCTATAATTCTACATATTACCATTTCGCCTTGAGATCCATTTGAGAAATTTCTAGAGGCCAGTGCCAACAACCTACTCCTATAATTCTGCATATTACCATTTCGTCTTGAGATCCATTTGAGAAATTTCTAGAGGCCAGTGCCAACAACCTACTCCTATAATTCTGCATATTACCATTTCGTCTTGAGATCCATTTGAGAAATTTCTAGAGGCCAGTGCCAACAACCTACTCCTATAATTCTGCATATTACCATTTCGTCTTGAGATCCATTTGAGAAATTTCTAGAGGCCAGTGCCAACAACCTACTCCTATAATTCTGCATATTACCATTTCGTCTTGAGATCCATTTGAGAAATTTCTAGAGGCCAGTGCCAACAACCTACTCCTATAATTCTGCATATTACCATTTCGTCTTGAGATCCATTTGAGAAATTTCTAGAGGCCAGTGCCAACAACCTACTCCTATAATTCTGCATATTACCATTTCGTCTTGAGATCCATTTGAGAAATTTCTAGAGGCCAGTGCCAACAACCTACTCCTATAATTCTGCATATTACCATTTCGTCTTGAGATCCATTTGAGAAAT
>JAJOOR010035903.1:0-12370 GCA_036250505.1 Solanum acaule | reverse complement strand
ATACCGCAAAATCTTAACCGAAGCTCGATTAGAACACCCACAACTTTTGTAGGTTGTTTGTGATGGTATATGTGTTTGTGTTGATATGAAAAGAATGGATAAGGAAGAAAAAATGTGAATGTGTTGGTGAATTTTTAAAAGGATAATCAAATAAAATGGGAAGGTTTTTCTTCTTTTTTTTTCTCGTGTAATGTGTTGTTTTTTTTTTTGTTTCTCTCCGTCTATCTATATGTTGGCTCTGTCTTTGTTTTTCTCCCCCTCCCTTCTGATTGTGTTGGTGTAGAAGTATATAGGTGTAGGGTGTGAAATTGTGGTGGGGTCGTGGAGGAAAATGTGAGGTGAGTGGGGGTAATGTAGTGGGGTGGTGAGGTAGTGTGGGTAGTTTAGGTTATTATATTTATTAAATTAAATATATATATATAAAAACCATAATAATAAAAATATTAATTAATTATTTTGAATTAATAAAATATGAGAAAAGTCAAATAGCTAGTCTAAAAATATAATTAAGAAATACTAGCTTATTTATTAAAATTTAAATTAAAGGAAACTTATATTTTTTTGTAGTTTTTCAATCTTTTAAAATAAACTTACTAAATACGATGAAAAATAAAATATTTAATTTATATATAAAAGCAATATTTATGTACTAAAAACGGTGTAATACCTTAAATTCGGTAAAAAATTACGTGTCTACACTTCTTTCCTACTACACCCACCTCATATTATTTGTCCATCTTACTATAAACAATTGTCTCAAATTATTCGTTAATATACAAAATCAAGATGAAATTAATTGATTTTTTCACATTTTATCCTTACAATTAATTCATTTTTTGAAAGTATAAACAAGTTTGTAAAATTTCAAAAGTGTTTCTTAAGGATTAAATTAGTAAAATTGCCTTTCTTATTTCAATTTACAAAATCAAGATAAAATTAATTTTTTTTCCACATTTTATCGGTACAATTCATTCATTCTTTTGAAGGTATAAACAAATTTGTAAAGTTTTAAAAAAATTTCTTAATAAGTAAATTAGTAAAATTGTCCTTGTTTATTTAGAAGGATGTTTTTACTAATTTAACCTTTAAAACACTTTTTAATACACCTTATATTTGTGGGAATTTTGAATTAAGGGTGACATTAAGGTTTCAAAATTAAATGACGGTGACACAAGTTATTTTAATTTAGTCTAGGTGACAATTATGTAATTACGGATTAAGGATTTATGATGCATGTGTGGGAGTTGCCCTCAAGTTTTTAAGTTAACAATTTGGTCCATTGTATTAAATGAGGGGTAAAAGGGTAAAAGACTAAAACCTAATTTAGCCAAAAATGGAGGGAAGCCAGCAAAAGGGGAAATAAAAACTGTCAAATCCCCGCTAGTAGCCTCTTTTCTTCTTCTTCTTCTTGTTCGTGTTTGCTTTCTTCCTGTTCTCTTCATTGTTTTCTTCTTTTTGTTGTTCGTCCATTCTTCTAAAAAGACCGTTTTGTTGCTCGCCATTGTTGTTCTTGGTTGCTATTCCTTCTTCTTCCTCTTCTTCCTCCTCCTCCTCGTCCTCTTCGTCCTCCTCCTCATCCTCCTCCTCCTCTTCTTCTTCTTCTTCATCTTCATCTTCCCCTTCCCCTTCTCCTTCTTGAATCAAATTTAGCTAATCAGTGATCGTGTTGAATAAGTTAGATATTGGAACAAATGATAATCTTATGTTGCAAAAGAAAAGTCATATGTTGCAACATATAACCTACATGTTGCAACAAATTAGTCATATGTTGCACCATATGACTTCTCACTTCAACATATGATTTAGCCGTCGTAATAAAATAGTCATATGTTGCAACATATGATTTATCAATCACAACAAAATAGTCATAAGCTGCAATATTTAACTTACATGTTGCAACATATAACTTACATATACTGCAACATATGATTATCTGTCGCAACAGAATAGTTATATGTTGGAACATATGACTCACATGTTGTGACAGGAAATCATATGTTGAACCAAACGACTTGCATATGCAACATATGACTTACATGTTGCAAGATATGATTTATCTATCGCAACAGAATAATCATATGTTGCAAAATATGATTTATTTGTGGCAACATATATTCATGTGTTGCAACATATGTCATACACATGTTGCAACATATGATTTACATGTTGCAACAAAATGGTCACATGGTGCACTAGATTACTTATCTCTTGCAACATGTGATTTATCCATTGTAACATAATAGACAAATATAGCAGCAGAATGGTCATATGTTGAAACATATGACTTACATGTTGCAACAAATGACTTACCTCTCTATAACAATCTATTTCCATTGAAAGTCAAGGGGGAAAGATTGTGGCCAGAAAACTTTTGAGTAGTAACTTGGAAGTTTCTAGCCTTGGCCAGACTCGAATGAAATCTGAGTCTGGTGAGGTCTAGGCAAATCTGGTAATAGATGGGGGATTTAATTATGAATTTGATCATATGAGTGGATAGCCAAGACGTTAAAGAGCCCGTACGACTTTATAGAATTAAATTTGGGCAAATAGAACTTCTAAAACTAATCTTGGCGTGATAGGGTAGTTTTAGAACGTCCTGATTTGAAAGTATATATGTTGTGAAATGGGAGCTTGAAACTCAAATTTTGAGCTTCTGTCTCTGTGCAAGCCGTCGGGGCGGGATTAATCCAGCCAAGGCGGGGCCTCTGTGGCAGGATGGGGTCCATCGTGGTGGGCCAATCGCGAAATAAGTCGAGGAAAAATCTCAAAATCATTATTTTCTGCAAAACTTCGTTCTTGAGAGCTAAGGGACAACCCATAGCAGTTTCTTGTCAGATTCCCATGATTTCTAGTGCTAAAGGTAAGTTAATTACTCCCCTAATCCGTATTTCGTTCATAAAACTTGGAATCTTGGATAATTATCGTTGGGGGAGGGTTTTTGGCCTGAAGTTAATGGTGGTGAAAAGCCCTAACTGAACTTTAGGATCTTGGTTTTGGCCTTGGATTGAGAGTTTGATTATTATCCGAATAAATTAGGCCTCGTTTATTGATCCTTGCGTTAATTACTTGTTTATAGACCAAGAACAAGCTGAAAGACTTCGGAAAGGGAAGGCTCAAGTGTCTTAGGAGTATTCAGGCTTGGTTTCGGGGTAGGTGATAGTTCTATTTCATGTTTGTGTTGATATATGCTGGTTAATTTCTTCATTGTATGCATGCATGTATGTGAATAGGGAAATGTGAGTCGAATCTAATGAAATGATTATGTGTGAACAATTACATGCCATGAACCTATTACTTGATTGTATGACTATGAACACTGTTCATTATGGGTGTGATTGTGACTATGGATGTGCTGACTGGATCGGGTGTCACGTTTCGACACATATATTGGATCGGGTGCCACGTTTCAACACATATATTAGACCGGATGTCACGTTCTGACACATGTAGATTAGATCTGGTGTCACGTTTCGACACACTAACAGTTTGGGTGTGGGTTCCATGAGAGGACTACTTGTGATTATTACATTCATATCTAATTGCCATTGATATCGGGAAATTGTATGTCACTCCTAAAATGATAACTGAATTGTTCATTATCTATATTGTGTTTACTGTGTGGTAATTGCTTGTGTATATTGTGCCTACTGGAGTAGCCACATGATCCTACCAGTACACTGTGGTTGTGTATTGATACTGCACTTGCTCTTTCTTTGTTGAGTACGTGGCATCTTCAGGCGGTTACTGACAGACCCCAGTTAGGAGATCACTGACCGATACCGGATTCAAGAGTGAGTCAGTTCTTTCAAGCTGCCATGGATCCCTCCTAGTTTTAGTCCAATCATTTCATACTTAGGCTATTTCTTCATTCAGACTTTTTGTTTATGTTTAGTTTCGGGGTTGCACCCCCTTTTCTTAGACTTGTTGGTTAACAGAATTTTGGTACAATGACTTTCAGTTTTAGGCGTTGAATTTTCACAATAGTTGTCGTTAGACCTTCGGAGTGTATGTGACTCTGTATTTATTTAGTCATTTAAACCTGCTTTCGTATCTTTAATGTTTTAGTCTTTTGAAATTTGCTTAGTCGGGTTGTAGTAATGATTCTCCCACCGGAGGATTAGTATGGGTGTCAATCACGGTGGTTTGGATCGTGACATTCTCACAACATATGACTTATACGTTGCAACTTAATAGTCATATGTTGCCACATAAGACTCATATGTTGCAACAAATGCCAAAGTTGTATTCTTATCATTAGTACTAACTGATTTTTGAATTAATTTTCTTCAGGTACGATAAATGGAGGGATTATTCATAGGGGTTGATTGATTTGGTGAATTAATCGAGAAGAAATATCAATATATTTGGTGCTGGAAGGATGGTATCGCTAAACAGTCGGTAGTGATGATTGTCGAAAAAAATATTTTGTATGATGATTTTGTGAAAAATAAGTACCGTATGTAAAACTTGTCCACAAAAGAACTACATGCCCAAATCAAAATGCTCCCTAATTATTGTTGAATTTTAATTAATAGTCTTTTTTATTCATGGATGTATCTTATCTTAATTTGAATCAACTTATGTTTTTATATGAAATGTGTGATTTATTTTGAACTGATGCATCTTTAAAACATAATTGTGTATATGTTAAAACATATTTCAATTATGTGTTACTACTTATAACAGAATATTGTCCATATGCTAAAAAAAAGTGACAGAAATCTCAACATATTGCTCTATGTGTTGACCCATATGCTCAATTTTGAAACATATGACTTACATGTTGCAACATATGGTCCCATTTAACATTTTTAACCACTCAATTACTTAATTTATCATTTAATACATCCATCAAATTTGCATTTGTGGAACCATATGCATATTCTGTTGGAACATATGGTCAATTTTGTATTGAAATTACCAGGTCATATGTTGCAACATATGGATAATCTTACATATGGTTTTTTATATTAATTCAATTAAATTGTGACCTAATACAACATGTAACACTAATATATAATGTTATAACATATCTAAATACAAAATTATGGCCTAATGCAACAACCTTCATCAAATTTATCAATTGTTCAATACATATATTATTATACCACTAGTTCATCATCCAGTGACCAAGTAATTCAACATGATTGTGATATAACACAATAGAGAATCATTATACATAGTTTTGTAGCATTTTTTAACTGTTAAATTACGGTCTAATGTAATAATATATGGTCCAATTTAACATTTTTAATCACTAAATTACTTAATTTATAATTTAATACATCCATTAGATTGACATATGTGACAACATATGTATATTCTGTTGGAATATATGGCCAATTGTGTGTTGAAATTACCATAGATAGGTCATATGTTGCAATATATGGATAACCTTACATGTGGTTTTTGATATTAATTCAATTAATTTTTTACCTAATAAAGCATGTAACACTAATATATAGTGTTATAACATGTCTTATTATAAAATTATGGTCTAATGTAGCAACCTTCATCAAATTTATCAATTATTCAATACAAATAATATTATACCACTAGTTCATCATCCAATGACTAAGTAATTCTACATGATCGTTATACATAGTGTTATAACATTTTTTATTGCTAAATTATAGTGAAATGTAATAAACCAATTTAACATTTTCAATTACTAAATTACTTAATTTATCATTTAATACATCCATCAAATTGACATTTGTAGTAATATATGAATATTCTGTTGGAACATATGGTCAATTTGATGTTGAAATTACCACAAATAGGTCATATGTTGCAATAAATGAATAACATGACATGTGGTTTTTGATATTAATTCAATTAAATTTTGATCTAATACAATATGTAACACTAATATATAGTGTTATAGCATGTCTAATTACAAAATTGTAGTCTACCACCTTCATCAAATTTATCAATTATTCAATACATATAATATTATATCACTAGTTCATATCCAATGACTAAGTAATTCCATATGATTGTGATATAACAAAATACAAAATCGTTATACATAGTTTTATAACATTTTTTTATTGCTAAATTATGGTTTAATGTAATAAAATATGGCCCAATTTAATATTTTAAAACTAAATTACTTAATTTATCATTTAATACATCCATCAAATTGACATATGTGGCAACATATGGTTAATTTTATATTGAAATTACCACAGATAAGTCATATGTTGCAACATATGGACAACCTTACACGTGGTTTTTGATATTAATTCAATTGAATTTTCTCTTCAATTTTCCAACCCTACCTCATCTAGATTCGAATGATTTCCTACAAATTCTCTTAAGTTCATATACTAAACAAACTTAGATCAGATCCCCAATCAAAACCTACCAAAAAAATCATTCATTCACAAGATCCTCACCTCAAGAACTCAACAAGACTCCATTAACAAGGAATTAAGCTAAAAACATGAACTCTTCAAGAACTCAAATCATTCAACCTCAAGAACAAAATTACGGATAAAAATCACATGATTGGCGTGTGGGTGAACGAACCCAACACTATGAGAACTTACATCCCTCAAAGAACTAGGTTCTTGGCGAAATCTTGGATGAACGCTTGAAACCTTGAACTTTTTCTTCTCTTGAATCTTCTCTCTAAAACTCTAAACATTTTGGGGATGAAAGAAACTGATTCTAATCAGTTTAGACCCATAATTGGGTGTAATTCACGCTAAGACTAAGTGGGGGTAAGGAAAAGACTAAAATACCCCTCCTTAGTTTGGGTGAAAAAGTCCTATCTAGAGAGACTGCGCTCAAATGGTCATATCTCCCTCATCCGAACTTGGATTTGAGCAAACTCGGTGGCGTTGGAAAGAAGACTCAAATATCTTCAATTTGATATCTCATGGGCCACCTAACTCTTTATGTGCTAAAAATTATGGTCGTTTGAAGTTGACCTAAAACTTAAAAGAACTTACGGATGACTTGAATAAGTTTCTCTTTAGTTCTTTTTGGAACTCAAGGTGTTACATCTAGTGACCTTAAAACTTAAGACAATATAAATTTCCGGTTAAATCTTACTCACAATGAAGAATGGTTCGAGACTTAGCTCAAATTTTCAAGGTGTTACAATAACACCTAACCTCTAGTACCCATACTTCTCATGCTAGTAATTCAAACATCGAGACACATACTCTTCCAATGTTAAATTATTGATCTATCAATAATATATCTATATCATGAGCTTGTTGCAATAAATACTAACAAAGTTGAAATATTTTTGTCAATATCACATCTTGAGCAAATCATTCTTACTATTTCTAACCTTCTCAATTGAATTATTCAAAATAACAATGCTTATTACCTAGTCATATTTCTAGCCATCGATACACTCAAATTAAACCTCCCTAAAGAAGTATAAGTGATTGTTATCAAGTAAAGAACCCAACTTGTAGGTTGGGGTTGATCCCATGATGAATATGGTTTAGACTTAAACTGAACTCACAATTATCTCTTTTTAGTCAAACTATTTCCAAGAAAAGTAACATGGGGTTTGTTGTAAATTAGTAACAGATTGCTAATTAGAATGATTAAGTCACAAGTAAACAAGATTCACAATTTGAGTTATCAATATAAGATGGAAGCTAGGGTATATGTGTTACCCACAAGCTCTTAACGCAGTAATCCTAATAATAGTAATCCTCTCTTAGTGTTTAACATGCAAGGCCGATAAGTTATGTATCCCTACGTGATTGGTAATCTTAGCAGGGACTTTCATTCGCTACTTGGTAAATTTACGAATGTGTGCTTTACTAACCCTTACCTTCATCCCAGATTAGTCATCGTGTCAATTTAGTTGGGTTTTTACCCTCACTTCGATTGGTTAAAGTCAGACTATTAGATAGTAGCAAATCCTTAACTAAATCTCTGTTGTTTAATCCTTTGATCATTCGTTACCCCCTTGGTAAGGCAAGTAGGAACGAGGCGAGTTCTAATGTTGGCCACCGTTAAAAAGACTTCTAAACGAAAGGATTAACAATACATGCATAAACACTATTCAAAAATTACTTAGTTATTATTCATACATTGTTAATTGCTCATGGTTCCCACAACCCTAGTTGTAGATTTAGCTACTCATGCTTGAGAGTTCACAATTCATAATTGGGTTAAAAGAATTCATGAACTTACAATGAGAATAACTGTAAACTGAAATCTTGAATTGAAATTAAAAGTGAAATTTGCATAAACCAACTTCCAAAAATTAAATTGCTAAGTGTTTGCAAAATAATTCCAAAAAGACCAAAAACTAAAAGTCTACAATAATGTCTAACTCTTAAAAATGGAAATTACAACTAATATTTATAGAAAACAAATCTCGAACTAAGTAGGATACAAAATAAGGAAATAACAGCTCAGACGCGGTTTCAAACGACGCTTTGACCTACGGTCAATGGTCTCCCTCCGTGGATCAACACTTGGGCAATATTTAGGGCCTTCAGACGACGGTTCCACCTACGGTATGTGGATTGGACTATGGTCCGTCCTGTCACTCCGTGGTTTATGTACTGAAAATCAGCTTTCTGACCAGGACCTACGATCGTCCACCTATGGCCCGTCAGTGGACCTACGGTCCGTGGTTGGCTCCGTCAATGGCTCCTTCTACACTTTTCAGCTCTTATCTCTCTCAACTGCTTCCAAACCAATTTCCTGCAAAGATTACATAGAAACCATCAATTCTAATAATAAAACAGCCTAAAACTCACACAAACTCTAAGTGAAATGTATCAAGGCAGCGTAAACTCACGGTACATCAGCCATATCACAACATCTCACACTATACCACATAATATTATTAATCTCGTTGACATACAAATTTGATAACATCTCGATACTATTGACGAGAGAATGAAATAATGAAGTTTAGATCTTAAAATGAACCACATACGCATGATAAAGAATGAAAGAATGGAAGTTTCCTAAAGTCCCATAGCCTCTCAAAGATAAGTAACAGACGTCTCCACACCGATCCGCAAGACTCTACTAGACTCAGCTCTTGTGTTCATGTGACCGATGAACCTAGGGCTCTGATACTAATTTGTCACGATCCAAAATCACAAGTTGTGATGACACCTATGTTCCCAACTGATAGGTAAGCCAACCCGATTCTTTTATCAATTCAATTCAATGTTTAAAGAAGAAAGATAAGAGAAAACATAATATCCAAACAATAAGTCATTTACAAGTATAAAATATGGAAATCTAAAATACCACCAAAGATTTAGTGTCATAAGTACAAGAGCTTCTACAGTAAATAAAAGTCTCTAATTATTTAACAAGTCTAAACATAAGAAATATCCTATCAGAATACAACCACAACCTAATACATAGATATAAATGAAGGTATGAGCCACAGAATATCCACTTAGCTCACCATAACTCCAAGATAATCCAAACTCAGACTCAAGCTCCAAGAAATATGCTCAAATTCGAAGTACAATCTGCACCACAAAAGAGTGAATCAAGTGTATTATGAGTACGAAACCACGTGTACCCAGTATATCTCATAGACCGACAATGAAGAAGTAGTGACAAGAGTATATAAGAAAATAAATCTTTCATTTTACAAGTCCACACTATACTTATCATCTAAGTTTTCATCAATAGGGATAATCGAATGTCACGTAATGTCCAACCACCAATAAAACACATATCAACTATAATAAGGGATGTAATGAGATGCAATGCAATGTGACACCATGAAATGATATGCCTCAGATGTCCAGTACTCTCTCAACCATATATACATGGTACTTTTCGGAAATACATCGAGAGTTCATGACCATGGGGGACTCGCAAGGTCCATATACCGACACAGACGATCTCCACGTGTCTATACGGACGATATCAATGCACTATAATAAAATCAAACAATTCTCTCACGGACGATCTCCACGTGCCCAAATTATAATCAGAACTTCTCCCTCGCACGGACGATCTACACGTGCCCAAATTATAATCATAACTCGATCTCAACACGGTTGATCTCCACGTGTCAGACCTTTACTCATACTCAATCTCATGTCAATGCATGTGCACAATATGATATCAATTAAAAAAAGATGATGCAACATCTCAATAAATCAAGTGTCGCTATGACATATAATCACTCCAGTTATCACAATCATACGGGTTCAATAAAGAAACACAACCACACAAAAGAAGTCAAGTCACTAAATGCATCAGCTAATGCCCATATGCTTTGGCATTCTCGAATTACAATCTATCATATTATAGTAATAAACTTTCCCTTTAATAACACTGGTACTCGTACCAATGATCGTCACACCATTGGTACGAGACCCCCCATATTTCGCCCTTACCCATTGTCTATTCTATTTTTAACCTTTAATTAGAAAACTTCCCTCAACGAAGTCTAGAAAGTCTTAACATACCTCAAAAGTCGAACACGTGCCACAAATTCTTCAAGATTTTTCCTTTCCTTTTTGTAAAGCTTTCAAGCCTTTCCAATCTATCAAATATGTAATCCTCATAAGAATACAAATCTAACGACACCCATATTACTCTATATAGTTTTGGCTTGAAAATCGAATAAAAAAGTCATCCCGAGCCACCAAATTCGAATCTGTAATTTTATTTCAGATTATGTTTACCCATGATAAAACAAATTGCATGCAAAATTCCAGCTAAAACGGATCGTTATTTGACCCCCAAATCAAGATTTTATTCTAAGAACCGTAGGACTATATTTTCCTAATTCAGTAAGAAACCCTACACACTTCTATCCTAAAAATCTGTTCAAAATCACGTAAAGATTTAATAGAAAGGACGAGAATCATTACCTTAACATTTTGGGATGAAAATCTCAATTTTTCTTCTCATTTTTATGTGAATCCTAATATCATTATTGCCGTACATCTTATCCCTTACACGTGATTAACATATTTCAATTTATGTGAATCCTAATATCATTATTGCCCTACATCAACATATTTCAATTTTTAAATTCAACCAAAGCCGTATACATCATCTTAATGCATTAGAGTAGATTCAATATGCCTGCAAGAGTTCAATATATATTATGTTCCAATTTTTGTGGCACTGCACAAATAAATTTTGGAGTCGATCAATTTTCTTATATTTTAAATTATTAACTATCATGGTTTATAGTACTTTGTTACTTACGGTAGTTTATAACACTTTTTACATAAAAAAATTCAAATATATTATAGGTTAAAAATAAAAAGAAAAAAAAAATATTGAAATAAAGAATTTTTTCAAAAATGTCATCGGCAGACATGCTGAAGAACATCTACTTGTTTCTAGCTGATTATTAACAGTAGTAATAACTTTCTTATTAATAGTAGTAATAACTTAAAGATAAATATTTTATAACTTCATTTAATGTCTAATTTTAGTTCACCTTTGCTTACTTTCTATAAATTTTACTACTTGGTTTGATGTCCACCTTCAACTCACATTTCCTTTAATGATTCTTATCTCTAACATTTGCTTTAATGATGTCCATATAAATTTATATGTAAGATCCGTACAAAAATTAAAATTCTATGTAAATGTCTGTATAATGAGTAATAAAATACAATAATTACAAAATAAATCTTTAAATATATGTTAAGTACTTTGCCACAAGTTAACTTGTTGGATAAGTTTGCCACAAGTTAGCCACAAGTAATAATAGCTACATGATTTAATATTTCAATATGCATTTAATAATTCTGATTTTTAAAGTTAGTAGCCACA
The DNA here is from genome assembly GCA_036250505.1 of Solanum acaule. Classification (NCBI taxonomy): domain Eukaryota; kingdom Viridiplantae; phylum Streptophyta; class Magnoliopsida; order Solanales; family Solanaceae; genus Solanum; species Solanum acaule. The sequence goes on along the minus strand of JAJOOR010035903.1, from coordinate 610 downwards.
AGTTAACAATAATAATTTCTTAAGTATGCATTTAACCAATCTTGGTCCTTCGAGTTTGCTAAAAGTTAACTCTATTAGCCTCCAATAAGTTTCTTTTATTGAACACTATCTATTAAATTAGACAAAAATCATAAAAATAATTATCATAATAATAGTAATCTATATTACCTTAAAAGCATGAACTCCTAATTTGAATGTTAAATTACTATATTATCCCTAACTTAGGTTGTGACTTTTTCGATAAGTTGTAACTTTTTTCGAAGGGTTGTTGTGACTTTTTCGATGGGTTGTGATTTTTACAATAAGTTGTGACTTATTTCGAAGGGTTGTGATTTTTCGATGAGTTGTGACTTTTCCAAAGAGTTGTGACTTTTCCAATAAGTTGTGACTTTTCCAAAGAGTTGTGACTTTTTCAATAAGTTGTGACTTTTCCAAAGGATTGTGACTTCTTGAAAAGTTAATGACTTTTCAAATAAGACACAAAAAATTTTTATTCATACTACCCTTTGTTGACTACAAATAGAGGGGTTTCCTCTCATTTTTCAACCACAATATTTTCAATCTTCTACTTTTCTTCTTCTTGCATTTCAAAACTTTTTGTGTGATTTAT
>JAJOOR010035896.1:0-10109 GCA_036250505.1 Solanum acaule | reverse complement strand
AACTATTTAATAGTGTATTTTAAAGGTATATATGTGCCCACGTGGACACATTACTATTTATAATTTTGCATTATTTTTTATGTCCACGTGGGCAAATATATATGTTTAAAATACGGTATTAAACAGTCTAGGGAGGTAATAGGTCCTCATGAAAGTTTAGTATCGCAAGAGCAAATTCGATCAAAGTTGGGGTATTTTTCAGACCCTTATCCCAAATAACTTCTCTTGGGAAATGAAAGGTAGAAAAACAAGTTTTATAAATGACATCTCACTTCTCTTTGTCATTCCCCGCAACTTCCACCTCCACATAGTTTTCACTTAGATTATATATAAATATTTTTGAAATTATATTTGTTGCTTACTTATAACAAAGGTAAATTTAAGAGAAAAAATTGGAGCACGTGAACTTGTGATCTCTTCGTAAAACTAAGTATTTTATGTATAGATTTTTTTAAAAATTGGTGTAATATTATTTATTGACACCTATAGTACTACTAAGTACACTGGTTGAAGATTTTAGATATTTACCTAAAGAAACTAGTGTTCAATTTCCCTTGAATACAGTTTTTTCTTTTTTTTTAATGATTATTCTAAAAATCTTGGATTTGTTACTGTCGGACACCATAAAAGAAATCACTTACTTTTTATTTTGTACCAACCAGACCCTAATTAAGTCCAACATTAACATACATTGTCTTTAATTTAGAGCATCACCAGAAAATGAAAACCTGTGGTTCTAGTTATTATTATGAATTACTCTAAAAATGAAAATAAAGAGAGAAGGAAAGAAAACTGAAACTTCTATTTTATCTTATTGTCCATTTTTATATGAACTGATTCGGATTGGGCATCTCCCAATGTGCAGGGTAGGCAGAAGATAGTTAAAAAGTGTTCTTCTATACATTAAATTTAAATATAAAAATACTTATGATTTAGTGGAGCAAGTGAAGCAACTATTTTCAAATGAATCTGACAGACATCCCTTGTGATTCCATGAATAATTGAGTTGTTTATTGATATTCTGTAAATTGTGTATTACAAAAACCAACATGCCTAGTATTATTATGCTACCAATTACATATTTTTAATTTGGTTTCCCAGGCACTAAATTAAGTTAGATTCCCCTGTATCTCCTTGATTTTTCAAAAATATGTACTTCTCAAGAAACTCTCATCAGCATAATTCTAGTTGAAATGGTCAAACAAAGATTAAACTAAACAAAAATCTAGAGTGTTTCACTGTTACAGTCACAGAAGTAAATAGACAGTTGCTGAAATTAACACTGTGGAAAAGTTGACAACTATTTTTTTCACCAAATTCAATCTAAATGTTAGAATCAGACAAATTAGAAGAACTTACGCTTAATTTTCTTGTATAACATAAGCTTAATTTTCTTGTCGCCATCAATGTTAATCAATTGTCTGTATACTTATAAATATATACATGTCCATGAGTTTTAAAATTAAGATGTTAGAAAATTAGTTTCCCAACTGCTAGTCTACTACTAAGTGAGCTTTGTCATGCTCCTGTATGAGTGAAAAAAATGTACTGTGAAACACTATTTCAACTTATTCACAGGATAAAAGTTATATATAAACGGATACTACTGTCAAAAAGAAATTCTTCTAAATTATTTAAGAGACCTGATTGTGTAGATATTTTTTCCATATCAGTGCATATATGATGTGAAGAGGAGATGCGCGGTTACACAAATCATGAGGAGTGGTGAGAGGTTGGCTATAATGGGTGTTAGGATAGACGTAACTAGGTAAAAAAAAGGTTTGGAGATCGAAAATTAAGATAGAAGATTAGTATGTAATCAAGTGGTATAGCACCTTTAAGAGGGATCAGAGTAGTATTACTACTATTTAGTATGTCAGTAATTTTTACTTCGTTTTATTACTACCTATTGCTTATGTCTATCTTACCTTCTTGATAACGGTATTTTTTTTCAACTGCTTTGTTGTTGTTATTTTGTTATCATATTATTATGTTTCGATAATTATTCTTCTAATTCTAGGGTGGTCTATTGGAAACAACCTTTTTACCTCAAAGGTAGAGTAAGATTTGAGCAAATCTTACCCTCCATAGACCCGGATTAAACCGAGTATGTTGGTGTTGGTGTTAGTGCTTATCATAGCAGTGGCTCTTTTTAAGTTTCCATGCAGAAGGCTGTCCGTAAAGCAATATATGTGACAAAAGTCATTTATGATTACAGAGTAGAGTACAATCGATTTTTTAAAATAGAGGAACAGTTATGGTTCTTTTGATGTGCCCATATTGTACTCATTTAGATTCAAAACTAAAAACGAATCAGATATTCTTGTTTTCACTTCATTTTCTTTATCAGTTGCTGTTTATGAATCATGATGTGAATATCTCACGAGCCCTCTGGCATAGAGTCATTGTTAATAAACTTGACATCAACATTTGAGAGAAAAAGTTAAGGCTTTTTTGTGGGGCTGAGAAGAGGGGCAGGCCGTGATTAGAGAAAGGTGTTAGAATCCCCATAAAGAAAAAAGACATTAAAAAAAGGGAACTTTCCAAGAGGATTTGGACAAGGGAGTCAATGCCAATGATATAAGGGTGCAAAAGGCATCTCTTTCTCCCAATGTTGTCCCCACAATGTTTATGAGGATCGTAATCAAATTAAACTCCATATTTTTAGATCAATTTCTACATATATGTATGAAAAATGCAGACTTACAATGTTAAATTCTGAATTCATCACTCTGTCTCCCGCACACACTTTTGGTTCTTGAAACACAATGAGGATGAGTTGTGTTCCTACATGACTTTAGGCAATTCTAGTTATAACTTTATCTGAAGCTGCTATACTGCTTTATCTATAGTTATTGGCCACTAGTAGCACCACTACTGTTACACTGCCCAACGGCCACTGCACTTTTAGCCCCCCGTGCCATTCTATCTATTAGTCCTAAACTTTGAAACTGTTCATTACAGTGTCATTTTGGTTTATTGTCAAGTTAAGAACCTGCTATAGTATGATATTAAACTGCACTGATGTGCAAATAGAATTTTTACGCAATATATCATATATATAAATCAAATCTTTATATAATATTATTGCTGCTAATATTATATTGATATTATGTTGGTAACACAAGACTGTATTCCTGAAATGTGATTAATAAACTAGTAAGACAAATTTAAGATTCAACTCCGTGATTAGTGCAGCTTGTGTTGCCAGGCCATGCACTGTCCAATAATAAAAATTAGAAACCCATACTATTCAACTATAATTAGCTGCTTCCTTTAATATATTAAGTATTATCAAATTTATGACTTCAAATTGGTGGTAAAGTAGCAGATTGTTTGCCCCAACACTCTGCTTATTGTGGTTGCATTAGCAACTAGTAACGAAGCAAAAAGTATTATCAACAATATTTACCAATCTGAATCTGGTTATTGTGGTTGCATTAGCAATTTTTTTTTTCTTTTCCAACTAGTATTATCTTCTGTTTTTTGTCCATAAATATATTATAAATCTTTTATCTTTTCTAAATTTTTTCCTTGCGAGTATTTTTACTATTAATTATATGTGATAACTAATTTTAAAGAGAAAGTTCAAATTGCAAATTAAGATTAACTCAATTAAAAAGAACATAAGATAAATAGATGTAGGAAAAAAAAAATTAGAGAAGAGAAAAGTTTTTTATCATATATTTATTGACAAGATAATATTTATTTGTTATGAAGTATTAATTATCTAAATTATAAATAGAATCTTATTTTAATCAATTAAATCGTAGCTATTAATTTTCATCTATGCCATATACATCTTTGACCCAATTAAAAATTTGGGGAAAATAGAGAGAACGAGAAATGCGCCGGTATCCAGACTCCTAACGACCTGTTGGTTGTAGTTGTCATTTTGTTCAGCACAAAAAAAAAAGTAGTTGTCCTTTATAATGGGCTTTTCAGCCCATTTATCTGCTCATTCCAGGCCCAACAACGCTTACATCGATTTCCCTTCTAGCAATTGTGCTCTACAGTGTAAATTCCCCTTATATGAGGAGCGGAAGATTCCAATTAAGGAAAGTGGTGCCATAAAATACTCTCTTATTTTAATTTGTTTATTTTATTTTATTTTTAATAAAGAATCTTGGCTTCTTCTATAATTTTTAATTTTTTAAAAAATGTAAAATTGACTCTTAAGTTTATATTTTGTAAAAAAAAAAGACCTGCTATTTTGAAATTTGCAAAAGAAAACCAACAACTTGTGGTTGGCATGAAGGGATTGTCTATCATTTAAAAATATTATATTAAAAAATAGCTAGTTATTACGGTTGATTGTTGTTGACTAGTGAATCTTTGTAAAATCATGTGTACTTGAAAATTTCTAATTGCATGTATTTATTTATAAAATGAACATAGATTTATGATTTATTAATGCGGCTCCTTAAAATATCTTGATTTCTTGGTTGTGAATTATGATTTACTCAATTGGTAAAGATTGTATAAGAATTGAGGAAAATTTGATAGTTTTTATAATTTGCGAGGCTTTCATGTTACGAGGAAAAATAGAACTTAATGAAACCAAATTGCCTCTCCAAACAAATCTTCAGATTAGTTTGATTTCAAATCATGTCAAAACCAACCTAACAGATTAGAAAAAGGTGTGACAGGTAGATATAATGGGGTACCAAAAAAGGTTGAGGTAGGCTGAAAAATATTGAGATAAAGTGATTAGACAAGATATGATGCAACTCAAGAATAATAGGAGGTTGCATATTAGGGTTGAAGGTTAATAGGTATGGGGTGTTGTCTTACTTTTTGAAGGGGTTAGTCATAATTCTTATACTGTATTTCTTTTGATTCCGTTATCATATGTTGTTTATTTTATTAACGTTATTACACTATTTTATGGTTGTTAGTGTTTTCTTATTACTTTCTTTGTTTTATTCATTATTCTTTTTTATATCTATTTTTTGATATTTTGTACTCGAGACCTTAAGAGTCTTTCAAAAACGACCTTTCTATCTCCACAAAGTAGGGGTATGTGTACGTTGTTGTTGGATGATAAGAAAAAGACTCAAGGAGTATATTAACAGAATAACAATTTCCAAGATTTTCAAAGATCATATTAGGGTGGTAAGTATCTTTCCATTCTTAATAAAAAAAAATAGGTTCTAATTTTGAACAAGACCTAAATTTTCAGGCTCGAATTCACGTATTACTTTTGATACAAAGTGTTTTACTCACAAGTGAGATTTCTCTGCTCAAATCCAAATTAATTGACCCCAATGGTTTTAATGACCCTTTTTATCTATTACCATTTATAGCAATACATAAAAATACTATGACAAATTTGCTATGTGTTAAAAGGGAATTATGCATTCAATATAAATGTATTATAAAATTTAAATATTTGTTTGGTAAGAAATTGACACATTGTATTGTGTGATAAATGTATTATCCATGAATAAAATTTGAATTATATGTGTTTTATAATTTTTTCTCTATAATATATATTAAAACTATATTATAAATATTTTATAAGTGTTCAGTGATTTTTTTTAGTGCTATAAATAGTAAATATCTTCTATTAAACTCCAAAATTTCTCTAAGCCCATAGCGGTCCATCAAACGGCCCATCTAAAATTTCATGATTTTGGAATCCCTATTTTAACCTTCTTCGAAATTAGTCCATCCCCTCGGTGTACTTTACTGCACAACTACCAATCAATCGTTCAACAATCTCGATGTACGCATTCTCATTGTTAAATAATAAAATATCATAAAAGCCCCTAACTTAACCCATTTATTCCAAATCTAGACCCACTTCACGTTACGGAATTCTCATGCCTTAAATCTCCTTCACCTACACCCGAAAACAAACTCCATTAATATTCTACTTAGGTCTTTTCTTCTTCCGTTATTTTTTTTTTTTATATCAAATTTTCTCATCATCTTGCCCCCTCTTTTCTTTCATCCCTAATTTACCCACTTCGATTTTATAATATTTTTGGACCCTTATACGTGCCCATTCAACCATTATTTCTAAGCTTAAAAATCTGGTCACCACGCATTTATTATATCTTTCCTTTTTTCCCTAACACTCCCAACAATATAACTTAGTCAAAAAATAAAATAAATAAAATTGTTATACCCCTCTCTCCAAATCTGCACCCACTGGAAAAATATTCTTAGAATTTCTTGATCTCTGCTGTAAAGGTACATTTTCTATCATCTCTTTTATGCCTCTAATTTAGCTTAGACAATATTAGTCTTGATATATATATGTCACATATTTTTTTTTAATTTATATGTGTGTTGCCATGTCTACCTAGGTCTCTTCATACCCAAATACGACAACCAACATGCACCAGTAAACCCTTGCACGAAAGCAACAAAACCCACTTCCCTTTTGATTTTATTTTATTTCATTAAAGATTTCTAGGGCGATACATACATTTGGGGTAGGTCAATTGAATTTGGTACTTTTTTTTTTTTTTTTGATTTGGACCCACCTTTGGTTCCTAGGATTGTCGTGGTACATTCTTGATCTGTGTTACAATTTCAATTTTGATATAGTTAGGGTTTTAATTCTATTGATGTTAATTGATAATTAAGATAATGTAGGTTTATGTTTAATTGTGTTTGATTTGGTAATTTACAATTTCATATACATGGGTGTGAAGCGGTGTCTTTGATTATTCGTAACGGTTTCATACCAGTATCGTATGACTTGTTTAAAGATAATTATTTGTAACAGTTATTTGATGTAACTTCCTAGCTTAATGTACATAATTGACATGGAATTCTGCTCGTGTATCGGTAGATGTCATTAGTTACAGTTGAAATTGGATTGAAACTTAAAATTGTGTAGCAGTCAATTAAAGGTGGACTGCGAAGCGAATGCTGAGATAGACAGCTGAGGTTTTTCGGTTCAAACAGTTGAATTATTAGTTTCCAGAGAGGGATTTCTATATGGATTAGGACTTGAATCTGTAGCAATACTTTACCGATTTGACTTGTATAATTGGGCATTGTTTACTTATATATTTTATGCACATTAATATTTTCTAGTTTTGGTTCAGAAATTCTCTTCTTCTTGGTAGCATCACTATTACTATTGTTGTTTTACCTCATCTAATAACATACTCCATTGTTTGTTAATCTTTGGGGAGGTCATTAGTCTAACTTACTAGAAAGTAAAACAAATACTCCCTCCGTCCATTTTTACTTGTCCAATATTGACTTGTCATACCTCTTAAGGAATGACAATTTTACTATATTACCCTTTGAATATAATAAATCCAATATTTTGAGAAATGACTATAGTTAATAATAAGGGTGAATTAGGAACTAAGCGATAAATTATCTTTTGATTATCTAAATTGGACACGTAAAAGTGGGCATGTATTTTTAGTACAGTAGACAAGTAAAAGTGGATAGATGTAGTAAAAAAGAAGGAAACTATGGATTTCTGTGAGATAAGTTATGCTGCATTTTTCCTCTCAAATCTTTGGATACAAAAGATAATTCTCTCTTTTTCATCCTGATGTGTTCTCGGGATCTGTTTTTTGGAAATAAGCAAGGATAATATTTTAGAACATTTTTTTCACAATTTTATGAATAGTTTTGGATTTAAAATCTGCTCATATTATGTTCCTTTTTGTTACATCCAGTAAACATAAATCAATGTCCTTTTCATGAAGAAAATTATTTATATGCATCTCTGTGTGTTTGTGCATAGTTTCTTCCCTCTTTTAACAATAACTTTGCATTTTCAGTTTGTGGAACACTTATAATAGGCCGAGTGACCTGATTGTCTAAATGAAGTACAATTATAGTACTAATCATTCCTTACAGAGTTTAGAGTATATGCTCAAGTTTCCACTCAAATGCTTTGCAATTTCAAAATTTCTTTTTTTCTTAAACGACATTTGATCAGTAGGATAAACATATAAATAACATGATGGGACCATAATAAGTTGCAGATTTTGAAAGACATTCAGCTACAGTACTAAATATTAGAAGCAATATGAGAATGATACACATGTTTGGAGGTGGTAAAATTCTTCATGCAACCTTAAATAAAGTAACTTTTAACACTAGACACTAGCAAATACACTTGCGAAAGTTACCTTCGTATATATTATTTTTATAGAGATTGTCAGAAAATACTCTGCCTGCTATTTCAAAAGAGTATCATTGCTGCTGTATGCAAGCAGTTGAAAAAGGTGCATTTTTTGGTTTATCATAACCTTTTGTATTTGGCGCTTGAAAAAGTAACTTCTTTTTATTCTGCTTATTGCTAAGAAAATAAACTGCATGCATGTAGTTTATCTCAGAGGTTTTGTATGTTTGTTTATTCTTAGAATTTTCAGATTACTTGTTTAACCAGGATACTAGTCAGGTTAGCATATAATAGAGAGGTTGAATTCATCGCCAAACTCGTTCAGTCATCGTATGGCAGTGAAGATTTTCTTCTGCAATCATGGAAGTGCTCCCATGTTCCAATAGACATTATGTCCCGGAGTCTGATTGCCCTCAACAGGGCTCTGGAACTACTCTTATGTATGGTGGAAAACCAAACCACCTTGAACATGCAGAACAAGTTCAAGCCGGTGATGTGAAAGTCAATGATGTCCTTCTTAATATGAAGGAGTTTCAGGAAGAGAAAGCAGATGGACGTCAATTCTCTGTCGAGGGATTACCAACTGCAGATGTGATTCCTACTAAAGATGCATATTATGATTTTGGGGGAGATGGCCAAATGCTGTCCAGTGATTTCCATGATTCTGGAGATGACAATGTTGTGGAACATGATCACGTTACAAGATCTGATCTAGTGCCAGAGTGCCTGCGACCAGTTGTTGACACTATTGAAAGTGGACTCCCTTATAGTAACCAGGTTGTGGGATCCTCTTCCTGTGAGTCCAAGTGGCTGGATGAAGATGGACCTCTAGCAGTATGGGTCAAGGTATTTATTAGTATTTGGTCATTTTATCTCGGTATATATTTCTATAACCTACATGCTTAACTTTTCCTATTTGGATAAAGACATTTTTGGAGTCCTGTACCCTTTAATTCTTGTGTTTACTTAAATCACCTTTAAAAGTGGATATCAACACAACATGTTCCTGATTGGAGGAGCAAGTGGTTCTCGGTGAGAGTAGTCAAACTGAAAATGACACATTGTAAGTCTTAGACATAAGTTCATGACATTAAGCCATTGAGCTGCATGGAATGAAATTTTTCTTAAAAAGTATGTTCTGCATATCGATTAACTAAGTTTAGTGAGTCTAGGACATATTTTCTTTCAATTCAACAGATTGAAATGTTGCATCAATGTTTCTTTTGGATTGGTGTGATCATGATCATACTTGCTACTCCTATTACATACAGATTTTGGCTGATTACACGGATTCTCTTTCATTCCTTTATTCATGTACTGAGAGGGATCTTGCAATTTCTCATTTTGTACATAATAATTGAATCACTGGAATTACTAAGAAAGGACCTTTGACATTGCTTCCTTTTCTTTCGGTAAAGTCAAGCACACCAAGATGGTGTCAAAAGTATGTAGATGTATGTTTCAAGACTCTCAACCACAATATTCCATCAAACTATTCTAAATATCTATACAAAAGGGGATCCTCTATTTAGTACAAGATATAAATGAATCAAAAATAGAAGTAAAGAGTTACCTAGTACCTGTTGTTGGTGGGAGGTGGCAGGTATCCCGTGGAATTAGTCGAGGTGAGTGAAAGCTGGCCCGGACACCACGGTCATTAAAAAAAATAAAATATAGAAGTAAAGAGTGATATCAAGGAAGGGATGAGATGAGGCGAAGTCAACTTGTAAAACTGATGTTGGACATAATTGGCTGGTAGTCATCTGTCCATCTTAAGTAGCAAATTTGTGTTCCCTTTCCATGCTCGAAAATATTGAGGAATAGCTTTAATGTACAATCTGATGCTCTTTGTAAAGTATAATTTTATGGAAGCACATTGCATTTTGCCTTTGTTACCCAACTAATACTAACCCTCCTTGGGGGGGGGGGGGGGGGGGGGGGGGGGGGGGGGGGGGGGGGGGGGGGGGGGGGGGGGGGGGGGGGGGGGGGGGGGGGGGGGGGG
>JAJOOR010035895.1:0-10257 GCA_036250505.1 Solanum acaule | reverse complement strand
TTCCAGTCCATTGTGAGCGCCGCTAAAGAGGCGAAATTGATGGAGAGAGAGTTTGGGGACCCTAAGAGGGCCCGTACATCAGGTCAGTTTCATGGTGCTTCATCTGGAGGCAGGGGATCACACAGAGGGAGTGGTTTCTTTCAGCAACGGGGACCCGTTCATGCATCTATGTCGACATTCGAGGGTGGTCAAATACCTCGGGGTTCTTATAGCGTGGGTCACAGTTCACAGCAGCGACCTATGGGGCGAGGTAATTAGAGTCCGCACAGTAGTTCTCGGGTCAGAGATTTTGCTTTACTTGTGGAGATCCCGATCACCTGATGAGAAAGTGTACTTCCCAGAGGGGTCGTGGAGGGTCCCAACCTAATTCTTCATTTTAGTCTAGACCATCGGTACCACAGGTTAGAGGCCGAGGTAGAGTTCAGTCAGGTAGAGGCGGTAGAGTTTCTAGTAGTGGTGTTGTAGCTCAACAGAGTGGGGGTAGAGTTACCACCCAGGCTGGAGGTGGCCGAGGGGGCCACTGTTATGCTTTCCCGAGGAGACCCGAAGTGGAGACTTCTGATGCTGTTATTACAGGTATCATCCCACTATGCCATCGATCTACGTCAGTATTGTTTGATCCAGGGTCTACATTCTCTTATGTGTCCACCTATTTTACTGCTGAATTTGATATGATATGTGATAGCATGACTGTACCTATTCGTGTTTCTACACCCGTGGGTGAGCCCTTAGTAGTGGATCGAGTGTATCGATCTTGTCTTGTGTCTCTGGCGGGGTATGACACTTGGATAGATTTAATCATTCTGGGATGGTATATTTTGATGTTATCTTGGGTTTGAATTTTCTTTCTCCTTATCATGATGTCCTTGATTGTAATGCTAAGACTGTGACTTTAGCAATGCCTGGTGTTTCGAGGGTTGAGTGGAAGGGTGCTAGTGGCTCTTATCCTAGCAAGGTCATCTATTTTATCTGTGCTCAGAGATTGGTGGAAAAAGGGTGTTTGTCTTACTTAGCTTTTATTCGGGACACCAGTGTTGAACCACCTTCCATGGATTCTATTCCCGTGGTTCAGGAGTTTCTCGATGTATGCCCTTCTGATCTTCCAGGTGTTCCTCCTGATAGGAATATTGATTTTGCTATTGATTTGGAGTTGGGCACTAAGCCCATTTCTATTTCTCCCTACCGTATGGCTCCAGCAGAGTTGAAAAAGTTGAAGGATTAGTTGCAAGATTTATTGAGTAAGGGGTTTATTCGCCCTAGTATGTCACCTTGGGGTGCCCCTGTGCTGTTTGTAAAGAAGAAGGATAGGACTATGAGGATGTGCATTGTTTATAGACAGTTGAACAAGGTAACCGTGAAGAATAAGTATCCTCTTCTGCGTATTGATGACTTATTTGATCAGCTACAGGGGGCATCATTGTTCTCTAAGATTGATTTGAGGTCCGGGTATCATCAGTTAAAGATTAGGGCATCAGATATCCCTAAAACAGCTTTTCAAACTCGGTAAGGACATTATGAGTTCCTAGTGATGTCATTTGGGTTGACTAATTCCCATGCATCATTCATGGAGTTGATGAAAGGGGTGTTTCGACCATACCTTGATTCTTTTGTGATTGTCTTCATTGATGACATTTTGGTTTACTCCAGGACTAAAGATGACCATGTCCGACACTTGAGGATTGTACTTCAGAGGTTGAGAGAAGAAAAGTTGTATGCCAAGTTTTCAAAGTATGAGTTCTGGCTTAGTTCTGTGGCATTCTTGGGACACGTGGTGTCCAACGAAGGTATTAGAGTAGATCCAGCCAAGATTGAGGCAGTTAGAGGCTGGACGCGACCTACTTCTCCTACCAAGATTCGGAGTTTTGTGGGATTGGTAGGTTATTACCGACAATTTGTTTAGAGTTTCTCTACTATTGCAGCTCCATTGACTAGATTAACTCGACAGGGTGTGGTTTTCAGTGGTCTGCTAAGTGTGAGGAGAGCTTTCAAAAGCTCAAGACTTTGTTGACTTCGGCTCTTGTATTGACCCTACCTGAGGGGGGTGTGGACTTTATTGTGTATTGTGATGCTTCAAGAGTCGGATTGGGTGGTGTATTGATGCAGAAGGGAAAGGTGATTGCTTATGCGTCTAGGTAGTTGAAGAGCTATGAGAAGAACTACCCTACTCATGATTTGGAGTTGGCGGCTGTGGTATTTGTACTTAAGTTATGGCGTCATTATTTGTATGGGGTGCATTGCAAGATCTTTACTGATCATCGGAGTCTTTAGTATATCTTCAGTCAGAGGGATTTGAACTTGAGGTAGCGGAGCTGGCTTGAGTTGCTGAAAGACTATGATGTGACCATTCTATATCATCCGGGAAAGGCAAATGTCATGGCCGATGCTTTGAGTAGGAAGACTCCTAGCATGGGGATTGTTGCATCACTTAGTATTGACGAGAGACCATTGGCTAGAGATGTTCAGATGTTAGCTAGCAGTCTTGTCCGGTTGCAGATTTCAGAAGAGAGTGATGGGATGATTGCTTTTATTGAGTCTTGGTCTTCTTTAGTCGAGCAGATCCGTGAGCACCAATTTGATGATGAGAAGTTATGTCTTATTCAAGACAAAGTGTTGAGAGGAGAGGCTACGGAGGCTGTTCTTGATTCTGATGGTGTCTTGAGGATCGGAGGCAGGATTTGTGTGCCCAAGACAGGTGAGTTGATTAGATTGATTCTTGAGAAGCCCATTGTTCTCGATATTCTATCCTTTCGGGAGCGGCAAAGATGTATCATGATCTGAGTCAGTATTACTAGTGGTGTGGGATGAAGAGGGATATTTTAGACTTTGTTTCTATGTGTTTGACTTGCCAACAGGTCAAGTGTGACCACCATCGGCTCGGGGGTGTATCTCAGAGGATGCCTATTCCTACTTGGAAGTGGGAGCGGATCACTATGGACTTTGTTGTGGGTTTGCCTACCACAATGGGTGGTTATGATTCTATTTGGGTGATTGTTGACAGGCTCACCAAGTCTGCCCACTTCATTTCGATTCGGGTGAAGTATACGGCAGAGAAGTTAGCTGAGCTATATATCAGTCAGATTGTGCAATTACATGGAGTTCTGATTTCTATTATATCTGATCGAGGTTCATTGTTCACTTCCCATTTATGGAAAGCATTATAACATGGTTTGGGTACTCAGTTAGATATGAGTACAACTTTTCACCCTCAGACAGATGGTCAGTCCGAGCGGACGATTCAGGTGTTGGAAGACATGCTTCAAGCTTGTGTTATCGATTTTGGTGCTAAGTGGGATCGACATTTGCCCTTAGTAGAGTTTTCCTACAATAACAGTTATCACTCTAGTATTCAGATGGCTCTATTTGAGGCGTTGTATGGCAGACGGTGTAGATCTTCGATCGGTTGGTTTGATTCGACGGAGATGGACTCTTTGGATACAGACTTGCTTAGAGATGTTATGGAGCAAGTCCGTATGATTCAGTATAGACTATTGGCAACTCAGAGTCGACATAAGAGTTATGCAGACCGGAGAGTTAGAGCCTTAGTGTTTATGGAGGGTGATCATGTTTGGCTTAGAGTGTCACCCATGAAGGGTGTGATGCGGTTCGGCAAGAAGGGCAAGCTTAGCCCTAGATTCATTGGACCTTTTGAGATTTTGAGCCGAGTGGGAGAGGTGGCCTATAAGTTGGCCTTGCCAAATAGTTTGTCGACAGTTCATCCTGTTTTCCATGTCTTTATGCTTCAGAAGTATATTCCAGATGAATCTCATGTGCTTTCACTCGATTCTGTGGAGCTGGGTCCAGACTTGACATTTGAAGAGGAGCCTATAGCTATATTGGATAGGCAGGTTCAAAAGCTTAGGACCAAGGAGATTGTTTCAGTGAAGGTGCAGTGGAAGCACCGATCAGTGGGAGAGGCAACGTGGGAGAAAGAGTCCGACATGCGTGCTAGATATCCTCAGCTTTTTGAAATTTCAGATACTTTCTTTCACCTTATGTTCGAGGATGAACATGATTTTTAGTGGTGGATAATGTGATGACCCGAAAGGTCATTTTTGGAAATTTTGAACTATTCGTTTAACTTGAGTTAATTATTTATTGGGTAATTGTAGATGATTGAATTAATCGATAGTTAGTGGGCTAAAGTGATCATTTATTAAGACCCTATACCATTAGGGCCATGTATTAAAAATAAGTTCGTGGATTTTGTCAGTTTTAATAAACAATTAATTTAGAAATAAAGAAGAGTCAGAAAGCACAGTAGAAAAAATAAGAGGAATAACCTAACCTAGCCGCGACATCGATCAAAGAGGAAAAAGAGTTGCAGATACACGTTTTAGCCATCTTTAATTCTTGGTAGGCATACGTTAATTACATTATATAAGAATAAGGATAGTTTCTGGCATATTACATTATAATAATGTTGGATTGGCAATGATTGCCATTGAAATCAATATAGTATCATTTTAGAGTGTTACTGGGATTAAGACGTTAGGAGTTTATATATATATATATATGCATTTTCAATCCATACATGCGAAGCTAATTTTCTTTCCATTCTAGTACAGATATATGCATATATTATTTACTTATGTTTATGGACTAGAGGGTATTGGTTAAATTATCATGGTTGGCGGATGAACAATACTAGGATATAAGATACGTTTATCTACTGGTTAATATTTTCAATTCATTAAGAGTTGGATGGGATATTGAGGTGAATTGTTGTATGTTTGTTAAATGGGTTGTGAGTTTGTTTTGGAAATTAATAGGAATGATGAGCCAATCATTGGTTGGCATGAAAGGGTGTCAAAGCAAAAAGTTATTGTTCCTAAAGCAATTCGGTTTAAATTTTATATTTTGGTTATTATATTATGATTCAAGTTTTGATGGTATGTGTAATAAAATATTATATGTACGGTACTAAGTGAATATCATTCGAATTATGATATTGGAAAGAAAATGATTGGAATTTAATCTTAGCCTTGAAACTTGGAAAACTATGCTAGTGAAATGTTAATTGGCATCAAGAGTTACGAACTTGATTATAAAGTCTAGCGAATTTTTAGGTCAAGGCTAAACACATAATAATGTGAGTGTTGTTAGTTTCGAAATCTTATTGTGGATATGTACTTGAATAGATTGCATTGATTTGGAAGTTCAATGAAAAGGGAAGGCTCAAGTCTCGGAGTGATTGTTCGGTTATCTGAGGCAAGTGAATTTCTAAACCCTTGTTAAGTGTGTGGAATTCGTGTATTTCCTTCTAATATGTGTTTGGGAGTAATGGAAATTGGTGTTGGGATTGACTTGTCCATGTAGAATAATTCTAATGATGGAAAAAGGGTAATACAAAGGTAATGTGATAAATTGTTGGTGTGTGAATTTTGAGAATGATTTGAAGGCTTATTATTTAATTGTTGATGTTGTATTACGGTTGTATTGTTGTGAATTGTGAATTGATATTAAAATGGTCATTTCCTCATTATTTGTGTGAACATGTCATTTGCATTGGTTCTAAGACATGGTTGTGATAAATGCTCTATGATAAAAGGATGTACCATTTCGAGGGACGTATCGCGCGCCGTGATGGTTACTATTATTGAGGGTCATATCACGTGCCGCGATGGTTACTATTATTGAGGGCCGTATCGCACGCCGCGATGGATGCATGGACAAATATGTCCCCCATGGGTTCCAGACTGAGAGACAGCGGGTGTGTATCATTAGGTCAGACATGCATCACTATACTTGACATTGCATTTCATTGCATTGCACATTTTTATCATTGATGAACTTGATCTTATGTGCTGCTTATCTTGTGAGTGCCTTTCGGTGAAACTTATGATTAATGAATATTGAGTTGTTATTGAGCATATGTAATCTGTTAGAGTGTTGTTGTTGAGTTGTGTGCTTTGTAAACTGTGAATTGTTAGGTTGGGCTGGTTTTGTACAAGTTGTAGTTGTGGAGGTTCAGATAGGGTGTAAGGAGTACCCGTATTTTGTTCCCTTAGCTTGTGTTTAGAGGTTTACTTGTTGAGTACTATGTGGTTTTGTACTCACCCCTTGCTTCTACATTTTTGTAGGTTACGAGCCTGAATCTTCGTGATACCTTCCATTCTCTTCGTTTCCGAGGCTTTCTATGGAGATTTGAGAGGTAGCTGTTTGTCATCTCAGCGAACCTTCTTACTCCTGTTTATGATTTTGTTTTTACTTGAAAGACAATGTCATTTGAGACTTGCGTATTTTATTTAAATTCTAGTATTTACATTAGAGGCTTGTGCACGTGACAACCAGGTTTTGGGGATTGAATTAAGTTGACTTGTTTTCTTAATAGTAATTGTTATTGGACTTTTGTTTTATTTCCACACTTTATCGAAATGATTGGGTTTTAGGCTGACTTGTCTTGGTGGGATACGACGAGTGCCATCACATCCATTTTCGGGTCGTGACAATTAGTCTATCTATGTATATTGTGCATCATTCCAGGGTTAAGCATATAGATATAAAGTATCATTTTATTCGTGATCATGTTGAAAATGGTGAATTTGTGCTTGAATTTGTTGATTCTGAAAATCAGTTAGCCGATAGTTTTACAAAACCTTTGCTTGAGGAACAATTCTATTTCCTTCGAAATTGCCTTGGTATTACAAAACCCTGTCTGCTCTGTTGCTAAGCTGCTTTTATTTGTTTCTGTTTTTTTTGTGTGCCATGTTCTTTTTTATTATGCCAAAGGGGGAGAAAACTTGTCACAATTCTTAAGACAGGAACCAACATATTCATGAGGTTCTTAAGACAGGGGAAGCCACATAAATAGGGGGAGCTATACATACATCCATCTATAAGGGAATTAACATTGCCTCTCTACATTCTATTTAAAATTGTGAATTAATTGTCAATATCAAAAAGGGGGAGATTATGAGATCCTTAGAGTTAATAAATTTTGATAAATGACACTTAATAATTACTCACAATTCTCGCAGGCAACGAAATCTAATAAGGAAATGATCCAAGCAAAACAACACCAACATGGAAAGAGACATATTCTGATCTAACATGGAAAGAGATATATTTTGATCCAACATGGAAAGAGATATATTCTGATCCTTACAAATACTACAAAAAGGAAAGGCATAATCAAAGGGATTGAGAATCAATAACAGATGGACTATAACTGGTAGCAGCTCAATAAGGCTAATCTTGATTGATGGGATAGATCAAGAAATCATAAATCATGCCAAGACTAGAGCCAAGTCACCAAGAGAAGGAAGGAAATCAGATCAAGCCAAGAGTCAAGATAAATCTTCCAGCCAAGCACAGAATCGAGCCATATCAGTCAAGAAGGAAAAAATACGATTAACCATGCACATATCTAATATGGACATGGATCAACAAATCGCCTCAATCAAGGGATTCCTCAAATCCTTGATTGAAACATATTACCCTTGGGTTTTCCTTACAAGAGCACAAGTCTATTCATATATATACCACCCTCAGACTTAGATGTGACGTACGCACTTCACTAGAACTTATATTGTAATCTTCTTTTATCTTTCATAAAACTTTGTACACACTTGAGTGAACAATTGAAAAGAAAAGAGAAAGAAAGATCTGAGTGTAGGTTATACAAGTAGAGGTTGTGTCAAAGAAGAAGATCTGATTTGCATATCAGACAGGGCTCTTAATTGTAACATTTTGCAACACCCAAGTTCTCAACAAGCTCTAAAGGAAACCCTTGAAACCTAAGGGGACTGGACTAGGCACCACATCGGTGTTCCGAACCAGTATAAAAACTATTTGTGTTATTTACTTACTGCAATATTTATTACTGTTTATCTATTCTATTAACATGCAGGTGAGTCGACTGACCATTACAGGAAGTCGACTGAAGGAATTTTAATTCACTCCCCCCCCCCTCTTGACTCTCAATTGTTATTAGAGCAGGTCTCAATACTTCAGTGTTTAATCACACGTGAGCAAAGATCCAATGGCACACTATCAAATTCCCAGCGCTTTACTTCAAGATGGACATTCTTCACACCGACCACGATACTTTAATGGACAACATTACTCTCACTAGTAAGACAGATTCATAATTTTTGTCTCTTCAAATGATCATCAAGCATGGATAGTAATCAAGAAGGGCCCGAAGCCTATTCCTGGATTGACTGAAAAAGATGGCACTGAAAAGCCATTTGATCCCGAATCATTTGATATCACTAAGGAACAACAAGAGGTAATTCAAACTAATGATAGAGCTATAAGTTTGTTATATTGTGCAGTGAGTGGAGTCGAATATGACAAAATATCAACATGTGAAACTGTGAAAGAAATGTGGGACAAACTAGAAGTGACTTATGAAGGAACTACTAAAGTAAAGGAAGCTCGGATCAGTTCACTTGTAAATGAATATGAGTTGTTCAAAATGGCCGAAAATGAAAATGCTAAATTCATGTTCTCAAGATTCAGTAAAATTGTCTGCGAACTCAAATCACTTGGAATGGTGTATTCAAATGCACTACAAGTCAGAAAACTCGTTAGAAGTCTTCCCAAGGATTGGGAAACTATGGCTTCCATTCTTAAAGATGGAGATCTGCAGAAAATGACGTACGATGAAGTTCGAGGCAACATGATGGCCTATGAACAAAATCATATCAACAGGTACAATAAAGACGATAAAAAGAAAACTGTGGCATTTACGACTGAGACATCTGAAATTGGAGAAGAAGTTGAAGAAAATCAAGACGAAGGAATGGCTCTTATAAATCGAGGAGTGAGACAAATTCTTAGGCAAAGAGGACAGAGACCTCAATAGGACTTTAAAAACAATGATTTCAAAAGAAATGATGATTGTTGTTAGTATTGTGGAAAACCAAGACATATCAAACAAAACTGCCCAGAACGAAGAAGAAGAAACAATCGAACAAACGAGGACCCTAAGAGTCTCGGAGCATGGGATCAAGGAGAAACAACCGACGATGATCATGATGAAATGTTCAATCTATGTTTCATGGCACTAGGTGAAACAAGTGAGGTAAGAGCTTTTAACTATTCTAATTGTAATGACTTAATAAATTCTTTGGACATGGTTGCTGATGAATTACAGAAGGTTATTGACGAATACAATAAAATCGCTCAAGAAAAGAAAGATTGGCAGATTTTTCTTGAAGCAAGTCAGATTGAAGTCGACTTACTAACAGAAGAATTAGAGGAAGTCAAAATGCAGTTGAACAACATCAGAAAGCCTCCAAATCATAGTTCTGTTCGATCTAACAGAACTACGTTCTATAGAAGAAACTCCTCTAATCGTAGTTCCAACATATCAAATAGATCTAATCCTAAATTTTATTCTCCTGAAATTTCTTCTAAAATTACTTGTTTCACTTGTGGTGATCTTGGTCACAAATCTTTTAACTGTAGAAAATATTCTTCTGGAAAGTGGATTTGGAGACCAAAAGTTACTAATCATCAAGGACCCAAAATACTTGGGTACCTAAAAGAAACTAATCTTATTGTTTTGCAGGAGCAATCCAAGAAAACCTACAGAAAAGGAATTTGGGTACTTGACAGTGGATGCTCTAGACATATGTGAGGAAAGAAAGAAAACTTCAAATCTATAAAAAGAATAGATAGAGGATGTGTCAGATTTGGAGACAATGCTAAAGGAGAAGTAACTGGAGTCGGGACTATTACACTCAGCTCATCATGTGATCTAATCGAAGTGTATCTGGTTGAGGGACTCAAACATAACCTTCTCAGCATTAGTCAACTATGTGATGCTGGATTTCAAGTTACTTTCAACACAGCCAACTGCATCATCAAACATCCTGAGAAAAAGCTAACTCTTATCGAAGATCGAGTTAGTAACATATAAGTTTTAAATAATGTTGATTTTCCATCTCTTACTTGTCTTACTGCAGTCTCAAGAGATCCTTGGCTATGACATTGAAAGCTTGGACACCCAAGTATGCATGCTCTTGAAAAACTTTCTAGACTTGAACTAGTCATTGGTCTGCCTAAACTAAAGGTTGAGAAAGATCATATTTGTGATACATGACAAATGGGTAAGCAGACTCGTTCATTCTTTAAGGGAAAAGATATTGTAAGTACTTCTAAACCTCTTCAGCTCCTTCACATGGATCTTTTTGGTCCTACTCGAACTGCTAGCATTGGAGGTAAACGATATGCAGCCGTAATTGTTGATGACTTTTCAAGGTTCACATGGGTAATTTTTCTCACTCATAAAAATGAAGCTTTTGCTAA
>JAJOOR010035894.1:0-12080 GCA_036250505.1 Solanum acaule | reverse complement strand
GTTGCTCTAAAATTTGGGTTAGACCCATTTCCCACTCAATTTGACCCCCTAAACAAGAATATGAATTCGGATTTTCGAAAAACGAAACGGATTTTTTTTTATATAGCTAAACAAGTTTCCGGTAACTTCCGAAGCACATTTTTAAGAACTTTTTGGGTCATTTCAACCACCCCATTCACTCTCACTTATCAAACTGAACATTCTTACCCTTCGACCTTTATTTTACAAGATCAATATATGTAGTGATTAACCCATTTATTACATTTTTGACCTACAACACATAGCAACAACATATTAAAACATGTCAAATTACAGGTCACACAACCATCAAGTAACACAACATATCACATAACTCACAAAACTCAATATTAACTCACATAACAACAGTAAAGTGTATACATACACTACAAAATTTAGTATGCTCAGTCTATAGTCATGACCTGTAGGAACCAGCTTCATCCATGTATTATACCAGCGTGATACACGCTCTATAATTATAAAAATTATAGTATCTACATTGATACAATACTTGATCCACTAAACAATGATCAATTATAAGTATACTTGCATCTCAAGAAATTTAAGGATTTTGCCAAGTGGTAACACATGCAATTTCCAACATCCAAATTCATATCATCAAGTTCAATCACATCCGAAGGCCAATCAACAAACATTCAATTTAAGCATAAGTGTGAATTTGAGTCAAGTCTTACTCCAATTAACCATACACATTCCTATTCCTTTATCATATTCAATAGCTAAGCAATGACTAAGTTGTCACGCCCCAAACCTACACCCTGGGAGCGACTGACACTCGAGAACCATTGCTGGCTCCAAGCAAACCCTTGACCTGGCTCAACTATCAGCGAAAGACTTACTCAATAGAGGATAAACTCAAAAGATAAACTTTACTTAACTGTCTCAAAAGTAAACTCAGAATAATTTAGAAATAAAATATTCACCGGACAAAATGGCAACTCAAGTCTCAGACATCAATAAATGAAATAAAAAGACTCATGAACTACTGTCTATCTATCTATGAAACCTCTAATACTATAAGGGATGTCGGGACAAGACCCCCGATCATCCTAACAAACTGAAATAACTGGACAATAAAGAAGGGATCCTCCGGAAGCAAGGAGGCTTACCAACAACTCTGGACTCAACTGGATCAACGAAACGCTGGATGCTGATCATGGTTACCTGTATCTGGATCATAAAATATGCATGCCAAATGGTGTCAGTACATGGAATGTACGAGCATGTGAGGGGAAATATAAACATGACTTAAACTTGAACTGGAACTGAAGAAACAACTTAGTTCATCTCAACTTGTCACCCCCTGAGCCTACATCTTGGGCGGGACCGGCACTCGAGAACCATTGCTGGCCCCAAGCGAATTCTTGTCCAGGCTTAACTCTTAGCGGAAGACTTAATTTAGCATAATTGTACTTTAAAAGTAAACTGAAAGCTCAAAAATAGCTGAGAATGTATTATAAAAAAACATTCACTGGCCAAAGTGGAAACTCAAGTCTCAAACATAACTGAAATGGGAAGACTCAAGAACTAACATAAACTAACTGCCTATGAAACCTCTAACAACTGAGATGGATGTCAGGACAAGACCCACGACATCCTAATGAACTAAAATGATAAAGTAATGAAAAAGGGGATCCTCCGAAAGCAAGGAGGGTCACCAACAACTTTGAAGCTCAATCGGATCAACGATGCGCTGATCTTGGTTACCTGAATCTGCATCATAAAAAGATGCAGGCCAACTAGCATCATTACATTGAATGTATGAGCATGCGATGGGAATACTAAACAAGACATAAGCTTGAAAGAAACTGAATGAACATACCTGACTCAACTTAACTCATTTCAATATAAAGCAACAATAAATAAATGCATTATAAAGAAAAACTTTAAAACATTGATATCAACTCTGTGTATTAAGAAATACAATAGTAAATCTGTATGTATTCAAAGATACAATATAAACTCTGGATCTATATAAAAATACAAGTAAATCTGTGTATATAATAATACAAAATACTTCTATGGGAGTTTCTGTAACCGACAACCATCACTTAAAAGCTATTGTGATGATACATCATTTTGCCTCACGCTGCTAGGGTCGTCCTATACCTTGTCGAGGGTATAGAACCTGACTACTAAGTGGATCTACTAGTCTATGCTAAAAAGTACTAAGGAATCATCTAAAAAGTATGACCCTTTTCTACCCATGATGGTTACACGGTTTATGGGGGCTGGGAGTTGTCTAAACTCCCCCCATATCGGTGCTCAATACTACGCTCAAAATATAATACTAGCTCTTATGTTTAAAAACGTAACTTCTTTCTGTGGTTTGAGATAATTGCTCAAAACTTAGCTCAAAGGCTATCTTGGAAATCAAAGTTTCCTCTCTTGCTTAATTGTGAAAGCATTTACTCTTTACTGAAAAACTAGCTCAAAGGTTCTTTTGGAAATCAAAGTTTCCTTTCTTGCTTAAATGTGAAAATATTTTACTCTTTACTGAAAAACTATCTCAAAGTCTCTTTTGGAAATCAAAGTTTCCTTTCTTGCTTAAATGTGAAAACATATTTACTCTTTACTGGAAAACTAGCTCAAAGGCTCTTCTGGAAATCAAAGTTTCCTTTCTTGCTTAAATGTGAAAACATTTTACTCTGTGGGAATACATAGTCCACATATACTCTTTTGAAGAAATGAACTTCAATCTTTACTCTTTACTCAACTCAAAACTCAAGTCTTAAAATAAAGTTAAAACATTTGTAAAAGACTTTTGGAAAACTCAAGTCTTAACTTTCCTTGAATTGAATTATGGATTCAAGGCTTATGATCTCATGTTATGGATGATTTCATGTTGCTTAGACGTACCTTATAGTGTAGAAATCAACTAGAAAACATAGGTACGTTTCAAGGGAACTCATACGGAAAGAAGTGGGAAAGGGTAGAAGACCCGGCGTCCCTGGCGCTCTGAGTGGCGCGTGGTGCTAGACCCAAAACTACAGAACTGGGGATGGGGCGCACTGGCTGGCGTGGCGCCCCAGACCCCTGCCCAAAAAATCCCCAATTTTTCTTGCTCGTTTTTCAACTCTAAATCCTCTAGATTCAATTGGTTTTTTCCCCAAACACTTAGATTCAACTACATAACCAAAATTTGCAAGAATATACTCAAAACGACATCTAATTTCATGAATTTATATCAAGAACTTCTCAACAACTTCAACATTCAAGAACCCAATAAAAACTTCCAACAAATCCATCAAGAACTCAATTTCTATACTTTCAAGAACATAATTTTGCTGAATAAAATCATGATTGTCGCGCGGGTGAACTAACCAAACGCTATGAGTTCTCACATACCTCATAGGGATCAATCCTTGGCGAAATCCACAAGCAAATCTTCAAGAACACGACGATTGTAAGCTTCTTTTCCTCTTTTCTCCTCTTCTCTCAAAACCCTAACTTATTTTTTTATGAAGCGTAAACTGAATCCAATCAGTTTAGACCCCAACTTAATTACCAAAAACAAATTTAATTAATTGGGTAATGAAAAGACCAAAATACCCTCTAAAATCCGGTTTTGACTTTCCTTCTCTAGACAACCCAACTTTAAATGGACATATCTCTGTCATATGAACTCGAAACTGAGCAAACTCGGCAGCGTTGGAAAGATAATTCAAAGATATTTCCTATGGTATCTTGTAGCATGCCTAACTCATCCTGAGATAGGAGTTATGGTCGTTTGAATTTGACCCAAAACTCATACTTAGCTTAACTTTGTCAAACTTTCCAAATTTGATTATTTCCAAAAACGGTTTCCTTCTAATTCTAGTTCTTTCGAATATCGGGCTGTTACACAAATCAACTCAATTTCAACTCATTTCAATATAAAAGCAATAATAGTAATGTAAGTATAAGAAAGTGTTTTAAAACAGTAGATAACAACTCAATGTATTGAAAAATACAATGTAACTCAATGTGTATATAAAAATACAAAATAACTCTGTGGGAGATTCTCTAACCAATAACCATCACTATGAGCTATATGATGATACAACGTCTAGCCCACGTTGCCAGAATTGTCCTATACTTTGCCGGGGTATAGGACCTACTAACTAAGTGGATCCACTAGTCTATGCTAAAAAGCAATAAGGAATCATCTAAAAAGTATGACCCTTTCTACCCACGTTGGCTACATTATTTATGAAGACTTTGAGTTATCTGAACTCGTCCCCATATCGGTGCTCAATACTACTCCAAAAATGTAACTAGCTCATATGTTTAAAACATAACTTTTTCTGTGGTTTGAGATTATTACTCAAAAATCTTTCTCTTAAAAGAGATGGTACTCAAAACTGCTCAAAAACTATTTTGGAAATCGGTGTTTCCTCTTTGCTTAAATGTAAAAATATTTTCTATTGGGAATACTTAGTTCTCATATATCAGCTCAAGTCTTTAAATAAGTTTTAAAAGGTTAGCGAAAGACTTCTTAAAAGACTCGAAAGAACTCTCAAGACTTGACTCTTAGCTCTTACCTTGAATTTGAATTATGGATTCAAGGTTATGATTCATGTTATGCGTGATTTCTAGATGTTTAGAAATAATTTAGAATAGTTAGAATCAAAGGGGAGTAAAGGTACATTTTGAAAGAACTCGGACGGACTAAACGAGGGAGAAAGGGTGGGGGCAGGCGACCTTGGCGCACTGAGTGGCGCAGGGAGCCAACCCTTGAACTACAGAGTAGTAGTTGGGGCGCACTGGCTGGTGCAGGGCACCATGCCCCAACCTACAGACACACTTCTTTGACGCAATGGTGGGGTGGCGTGCCACACTCTGTCCAGATCTCCCGATGAATTTTCTTACTTGTTTTCTAACCCTGATTCACCTAGAATTGAATGGTTTCTTCCTCAATCGCTTAAATTCGAATACCCATCAAAAGTACACAAGAATCTACTCAAAAAAAACTCTTAAACTCCAACAATTATCTCATGAAATCATCAAATCCATCCTAATTGAAGAACGGAAACAATACTTCAAGAAACTAATCAAGAACTCAAACTCTTCAACTTCAAGAACGAAATTTCGCTGAAAATAACATGATTGGCATGTGGGTAAACGAACCCAAAACTATGAGAACTCACATACCTCTTAGGGATTAAACCCGTGGCAAAACAACTTTTGATTCGCAAGAAAACTTGATGAACGCCTTGACTTTTCGCCTTTTCTCCTCTTCTTGAACTCTTTTCAAAACCCTAAGCGTATATGGGATTTGTAAAACCGATCCAAATAAGATTTGACCCCAAAATAATACCAAAAATCATTTTAAGTTGATAGGTTAAGGAAAAGACCAAAATACCTCTCTTAAATCCGGGTAACTTTCCTTAACTAAACAGCCAGATTTTCAAATGGTCATATCTCCCACATCCGAACTCGAAAATTAGCAAACTTGGTGGCGTTGGAAAGATGATTTCAAGTCCTTTCATTTGATATCTTATGGGTCACCTAAATCATGAAGTTATGGTCGTTTGAAGTTGATCCAAAACTCATAACTTAGCAAAATTCTCAAATTGGCTCTTTCCAAATTGATTCTTTCTATTTCTAGCTCTTTCTAAGGCGGGATGTTACATAAGTAACATCACCCACACCCTCATTCCCTCATAATGAAAACTCCATATCCCTACTAATGGTAATTATGACCAAAACTTAGATTACAAGTTCATGAAAATCCTTTATCTTTACCCACATTCACATATTCATTGGTAATTCATCAAGTAAGTCATATCAACCTAAAACACTCATCAAAGAAGTCATACAATAACATATTAATACATAATCCAATCTCTTTTACTTAAATTTCATATTTTATTCATCCAAACGTCGTATCTGCATGCTTAATCATGATTCTTCCGTCAAATCTATATTATGTATATGTTTTTCTAACCATAGTCCACTACTCATAAACAATTGCCTACCTGGACACCAAGTTGCACTCAAAAAGATAAATATGTCTTTTTAAATCAATTATTTGGAGTAAGGATGAAATGGATTGTTACAATACGTATATACATATAACAATAATTCTGTTAGTCTATTTTAGGCTCCAATCTTTTCTACTCAAATTAATACCCCTTTGCCCACTCTCTCTTTCACACCAAACACAACTCTATTAAAAAAATTGGCCAAACATATACACAGTTCTTCAAACTTGCCCTCATTTTTAGTTTTGACATTTTATAATTTATCTTAGCCTTGTTCCATGTAACCCTTAGACCATCTCCAATCTATCTCTATTTTACTCTCCATTCTCTATATTTGGAGAGTAAAATAGAGAATGGGCACTCAAACCCCCCTCTATATCACTCTCTATTCTTCATATTTAGAGAGTTGAATAGTTCTCCAAATTTGGAGAATTACTATATATTCACACTCTCTATTTCACTTTTTCAATATTTTATTATTAACATATATTATTTTACATATAATGTCATTAATTAAATATCTAATATTCATAATTCCTTTTAAATGTAAAATAATATTTTAAAAAATATATTATTTCACATATACTACTTTCATCCCGAATTAATAGTATTTTAATTTTTTTTTCTAATTTTTGTCAACAATACAATTTGATTTTATTATTAATTTTCACTATAAAAATACACAAAATTAAAATGATAAGAACTACAATACATGAGATGATAATTTAAATACAAGATAACAATACAATAATAATTTAATATAAGATAAAATACAATACAATACATAACATAATAATTAATTTATCAAAACAATAATTTAGTAATCCGGTAGGCCGTTTCCAAATTTAGCACTATTCGAAAAAAATTAGGGCATGATCCAGAGAATTGCTGCGATTGTAGTTGTGATTGCGGTTTTGATTGTCGATTCTTTTTTCAATTATTTGTGGTTCTTGTTGCATGTAATCACATGCAACTGAAATAAGAATGGAATTAGGGTATGATCCAGAGAATTGTTGTCGATTGTGGTTATGTTATTTAGGAATTTAGAATAAAACTAATTTTTTATGTTAAATAAAAAATTTGAAAAAATAAAATTTATATCACATAAAAATTATATAAAGTAATTATTTGGGAAAAAGAAAGAAAAGATTTATATTATGAAATAAGAATGAAATAGAAATAATAATAATAATATAATATTGAGGAGGAAAAACAGATTTTTTTTATAGAAAATAAAATAGAGAATTTGATTGAAGTTGATTGTCTGGAAAAAAAAATAGAGAACTCTATATTTAGAGAATAAAATAAATTTTTAAGGTTGGAGATGCGACTGGCTGCAAATTTCTATAAAACCCCACAACCAGCCCAAATATCTATGCACTCAGCCAATTTTTTATTTTTATTTTAAAAAAAAAAAATGACTTCTCCCTGCGCAAATTCTACAATATATTCCTTTAACAGTAACATTTCATTACATTCTAAAAACATTAGTGTCTTCAATTTTATGCCTCCAATCAAAAGGAATAATGTTTATTCCCCATATGCTATCCGTTGCTCAAATATTCAATTATCTGACCCTAACTATGTTACGATTTTCGATACGACGCTTCGTGACGGAGAGCAGGCCCCTGGTGCATCCATGACTGCTAAACAAAAGATGGACATTGCATGTCAGCTAGCTAAGCTTGGTGTTGATGTTATTGAGGTTGGTTTTCCAGCTGCCTCTCAGGCTGAGTTTGACCTTGTAAAGTTGGTAGCACAAAAAATTGGTAATCTTGAATTATGTCTCCATCTTATTTAAAATTTAATAGTACTATTATATTGTATCTAAGTGGATTTGCATGTATTTGGGATACATAACAAATTTCGCTCGCCTCTCTCCCATCTCCCTCGCCATTCTCTCATGTATTTGGTATCCTAGATACATGCAAATCACTCTAGATACATGTATCTAGTGTGATTCAGATGTATCTAGAATACATATATGAATCTCACTCACCTCCCTCCCCAATCTAGCTCGCCTCTCTCCCTATTTTAGTGTATTTGGTAGCAAAAGTACATGTATCTAAGTGTAAGACACGTTAGTAACTCTTATTTAGTGATAAAATATGTAATACTTTGAAAGTTTAGGTAATAATAGTATATATATATGATAGTGAATTATGTCTAATTATTGAATTATACTATGTCTAAAAAGGTAATAACATAGATGAAGAAGGCTATGTACCGATGATTTGTGGTTTGGCGAGATCTACTAAGGAAGATATCGATAGAGCTTGGGAGAGTTTGAAGTATGCAAAGACACCGATGATTCATATGTTTATCGCGACAAGCAATATACTTATGAAGTACAAATTGAATATGAATAGAGAAGAAGTTGTGGAGAGAGCAAGGAGCATGGTGGCTTATGCCAGAAGTCTCGGGTTCGAGCATGTTAGGTTTAGCTTGGAAGATGCTACAAGGTTTGTAATATTTGTCATATTTATATTTTTACCATATGGTGTGTATATAATTGAATATGTATTATTTTTGTCAGATCTGATAAGGAGTTTGTTTATCATATTATTGGACAAGTTATTAAAGCTGGTGCAACATGCATTTGTGTTGCTGATACTGTTGGATGCAATTTACCAAATGAATTTGCACAACTAATTGTTGACATAAAAGCCAATACATTAGGTATCCAAAATGTGATCCTTGCAGTACATTGTCACAATGATCTTGGACTTGCTACTGCCAACACATTAGTTGTATGTATTTGTTAGCTTTTAACTACTCCCTCCCTCCACTTTTAATTGTCACAGTTTCTCTTTTTAGAGTCAAACGATAAGAATTGACTAAAATTCTACGATGTATTTTGAAAATTAGTCAATTTGACATTCGAAAAGCGCAACATGACAATTAAAAGTGGATGGAGGGAGTACTTCATTTATAAAAATATAATATATAGTTAGTTTGACTCTCATACCTCGATGGAATTTAGGGAATTTGTGCAGGGGTAAGACAAGTAGATGTAACCATCAATGGTATTGGTGAAAGAGCTGGAAATGCTTCTCTAGAAGAGGTGGGAGAGAATAAGCTCTAATTATAAGGACAAATTATATTAATATATATACTTATAAATTTGTACTTTCATATATAGATAGTAATGGCCATAAAATGTCGTGGAAAGGAAGTACTAAGTGGTCTCTATACTGGGATTAATACAAAACATATATTCACCACAAGCAACATGGTATGTATATATACAGTGGCCTATGCAAAATTTATCTTAAGCGGTGTCACCTAATTAATTTATCAAAACAATAATTTAGTAATCCGGTAGGTCGTCTCCAAATTTAGCACTATTTGAAAAAAAATTAGGATATGATCCAGAGAATTGCTGCGATTGTAGTTGTGATTGCGGTTTTGATTGTCGATTCTTTTTTCAATTATTCGTTGTTCTTGTTGCATGTAACCACATGCAACTGAAATAAGAATGGAATTAGGGTATGATCCAGAGAATTGTTGTCGATTGTGGTTATGTTATTTAGGAATTTAGAATAAAACTAATTTTTTATATTAAATAAAAAATTTGAAAAAATAAAATTTATATCACATAAAAATTATATAAAGTAATTATTTGGGAAAAAGAAAGAAAAGATTTATATTATGATATAAGAAAATAAGAATGAAATAGAAATAATAATAATATAATATTGGAAATTTTTTTTTTCTATAAAACCCCACAACCAGCCCAAATATCTATGCACTCAGCCAATTTTTTATTTTTTATTTTAGAAAAATGACTTCTCTCTGCGCAAATTCTACAATATATTCCTTTAACAGTAACATTTCATTACATTCTAAAAACATTAGTGTCTTCAATTTTATGCCTCCAATCAAAAGGAATAATGTTTATTCCCCATATGCTATCCGTTGCTCAAATATTCAATTATCATGCATATAATAATAATATTGTTATATGCAGGTAGAGGAGTATAGTGGGCTTAAGCTACAACCACATAAGGCCATTGTTGGAGTTAATGCTTTTTCTCATGAAAGTGGAATTCATCAGGTCAATTTTATTTAGTTAATACTATATTTATCAACTCAATATTTCAAAACTCTTTTTTTTTTAACCCATCATCCTAGTGTGACATATTTATTTAACAAAACGAGGAAACAAAGTCTAAAGAGTGTGAGTCCGAACAAATAGACTAAGAAATAAAGATGAATCCACGGCATCCATATTTCAAGGTGCGTAAGACCTTTTAAAAAGGTATCAAATGTCAATTTTCGATCTAGTTAAGAGTCCTCTTCTTCCCCATTTTTGAACAACGCTAGCTACAAACAAAAGCGGTCCTTCAAATTTCATTGCATTTTTTTATTTTAGACTTGTTCCTATTCAAGAAATTTACTTATTTTAGATTTTGTTTTAACAATAAGCAAAAATTTTAAAATGTATGTAATAAAATTATGGATGACACTACAAAAATGACGAATTAAATAAGAACACATGGTATTTGCGCCAAATTTAATTGTAAAAATAAAAAGCAAAGAAAACTATGTAAAACCTATTTAACTAATTAAAAAGGTATTTGAATTTATTCTACGTACTTAATTTAGGATGGAATATTAAAGAACAGAGGCACATATGAATTTATACCTGCTGAAGATGTTGGATTTATTCGTGCTACTGAACACGGTATTAAATTGGGAAAACTCAGGTAACACACGGTACGATGCATTATTATTATTACTATTCTTTTCGCTTTATTTCATTGTTGTTATTGCTTTCATTTTTGTAGTCTCTTCTTCAAATTGCTTTGAAATGCTTTACTTAAATCGATAATTTGTCGAAATCAACCTCTCTATCTGTACTAGGTAGGGGTAAGGTCTGTGTACACTCTACCTTCTACAGACTCCACTTGAGAAATTACACTGGATTTGTTGTTGTTATTGATATGATTCAATAGATATTTGTTTTTTTTTTCTAAAATAAATATCATGCATTCTTATATTTTGTGCAGTGGACGTCATGCATTGAAAATTAAAATGCTTGAGGTATGATACATATACTAAGATTTCAATAAATTAAATTATGATAGTATTATTATATATGAATGTGCATCAACAACACTCATTTTATTTTGTCACAGCTTGGATATAATTTTGAGGAAAAACAACTTGGGGACCTCTTTTGGCGATTCAAGTCATTGGCTGAGAGGAAAAAGGTGAATTAAATTGTTGATGTTTTTATAGTGCAACACTCAATTTTGTTTTATTGATGAGACTTAGGGTGTGTTTGGTGCGAAGGAAAACATTTTTCAATTTTTTCATGTTTGATTGGTTTAAATGTTTTCAATTTTATGCCACCCTTACCCCCTACCCCTACCCTAGCCATCCCCCAAACCGCCACCTCAAACCTCCCTCCTAAAGAGTATTTTCTAGTCTCAAGTAAAAAATGAAAGATATGTTATGAAAAATATTTTTCATTCACCAAACCAAACATTAAGAAGTATTTTCTACTCACCAACAAAACATGAGAAAATACGTTAAAAATTCACTTATTTTCTAAGAATTTTTTTTCTAGAAAAACATTTTCGTAGAAAATATTTTATCATGCATACACACTTAAAAAAAAATATTACGAGTGTTGCCGTATTATGTGTATCGGAGAGGTAGGGAGATGGCCTCCACTACGCTTCTCCTTATTAATAGTATTATTTAGGTATCACATTGTTTTTTTTATATGTATTATTATCTGTTGCTCACATTTGCTTTGTTTCTTCCTATATTGTTGTCATATTTTCTTATTTTCATACTTTGAATTATTTTCTTTTTTGACGAGCTAAGTATGTGTCAAAAATAACTTTTCTACTCCATAAAAGTAGGAACAAGGTCTGCTTATATCCTACCCTCCAATCTCCATAGATTTTATTAAGAAATTTGTCACACCCCAAATTCGGATGTGATGGCACGTGTCCATTTCCCACCGGACACGTCAGCCTAACCCAACCACAACGATAGAGAAGTAGAAATACGAGAATAAAAGATAATAAATAAGCGGAAGACTTTAATTAAGACTCAACA